>JALDNG010001868.1:25000-47403 GCA_024349245.1 Neodontobutis hainanensis | reverse complement strand
TTTCGTTGTTGCCATGACAGCGCCGACGCATACCAGACACGCTGGCAGTGAACTTTTAGATGCCGCTTTGCAATTTGAAAAATGGAGTCTGAAGCACGGAATACAAGTTCAAGAAGAAACCTGAAGGTAAGAAACCTAGTTATGTAAAACCCCATTTGTCTAAAATGAAGTTTGATTGATTTTGAACATTGGTGGACTGTCTACAGGGGGGCAAATGTGTCACTTTTAGAAAACGGTAGCCTTTTAGGTCAAAATATGTCATTGTTTTGCATCGGATTGTATCTTGGCACCTTTTTGCATTGTTGTCACCTTGTGATGGTGATGGGTTTGCACTCCTCTGTCTATACTGAAAAAACATTTGGAAGCTTATCATAAAAATGAATGTTGCTTTAAATCGGTCTCTTATCTTTCTTCCTTATTTGATTCAGATGCTGGTGAAAAGGTTTTAGTCCTAAAGGTGTCCCCAAAGTTTTTTTCCTGTGCCTGCCTTGCAAGTTCACCATCCTTCCTTCTCGTTCCGTAAGCCTCTGGAGTTGTGAGTTAAGACTTTTTTTTTAAACTGTTCCTGTGGGGTTGAGCAACTACAAGTCCTGTTAATCCTATAATTTTATATTATAATTGATTTAAAGTGAATATATTGTAATGAAAAATAAAAGTAAATTGTAAGTGGAAGTGCATCTGTCACTTCATTGAATGTTCAAAATATTATGTTAAGAAAACACTTTGGTTGGCCTATTCATGAGCATACATCAGGTATTATACATGTTTAGGGGAATAGGGCAATAATAAGAGACCATGTAAGGTGCTATGTGCTAGAAATGGGTAAACCACAATCAGTGAGTCTGCCCGTGGGGTGGGGGCACCGCCGCGCCAGGCAGTGTCCCACATTGTCCCTCAGAAACATACCCCTTGTCCCCCCTTGGGCTTAATAGCAGGTGGTCACCCTAATGCTGAATCATACATGTCTCCTTAAGTTTGTTGCATGTTGCTCGATCTCATCACCCATAGGCTATTCACAACAGCCATCCAGTTTGTTGTCTAAATGTCTAAAATGTTTCATTTAACAGTTTTTGTCTGCTTTCTTGTTAAAATGAATAGAAAACTCAGAACCTCCCCTTAACGAAAGACGTGCACAGTTTCTGATGACATCACTTGTGGACGGACCTATAGGCCCTCATCATTTAAAGTTAAATGTAACTGTGTAATTTATTTACATGCCTAACCCCTTGTTTTGTTATGGCATATCAACATTATCCACCTTACATCTATACATTAATCCTTATCTATACAGTATAGTTATAGCTATCAGCTATTAGCTAAAAGAATGACAGGAATAAAAAGGCATTACATTCAAATCTAAAACATTTTGGGATAACACTTATAATGAAACCATAGTGAAGCATTAATAAACATGTAATTAACAATGAAGCACGTAATGAACGAATGAATGAAAGTAATGAATGAATAGATGCTGTACTGTCATGTTTATATAACTATGTTCAAGAGTAAAACATTAATAACAAAGTTTATAACTTAATGGTGTTTATTAATGTAGGAGTAATCCTTTGTAAATGAAACATTTAAGTTGTTAAGGATGATGTTTTCAGTGACTATTAGTGAGTTTTTCAAATGAGCGCATATATTGAATGCCTCCTAAATCTAATGCAATCTAATGGAATTTAGGAAAGATACGAACAGGCAGTTTGGTAATGCTGTAGTTAATAGTGGTATGAACAAGAGTTACCTATCCAGCAGAAATTTGGCAACGGACACTTCAGTAGAAAGCCCTTTCTGTGTTTTCAGAGCACACAATTTTGAAAAAGAATCAACACTTCTTTGCCACTTTGATTTTCTTTTGCCACTACCTGCTTCAGGTTGTTTCTCAGTCATTTGAAACTTGGTGGTCAGACCGGCGGAGCAGCAATGAATGAAAGCCGGAGATAGCACCGGAGCAACATAAACACATTGTCTATGCATGTGCAGCATCTGGAACGTGTGCATAAAGTAACACATGAAGTAACAGCGATTGACAAGCCAGAGGGCCAATGGTTGCCGTGTTGATTACACCAACCATTGGCTGATGTTTTTAAGGCTCCACCTCGTTCACAGATTATTAACATTTTTTGTTTTAGTGCACCTAATAAATAGTCTGTTATCAGTTAGAAAGGCAGTTTCAAATAATATTGCAAAAATTCATAAAGAAAAAAACTTCCTCTGTAACACCTTTAAGTTGTTACCAACACTTAACTAATACTTGACTAATGTTTTATAGTGTGTACTTATTAAAAAGTGTTGCCATTTTGGAAAATTTATGATTACACTTATGAGCTCTTATGGTTACGCTCATGAGTTGGTGATGACGTCTAGACAAAATGATGTGTACGAAGCAGGAGTAATTGGCGTGGATACAAACTTGCATAAATACCAATGTGCAGTGTGACAGGAAGCTGCTGTAGCAACGGTTGCTGTGGTGACAGTGGGAAGCCTGAGTCTCTTTGATGGCACGTTTCCCAGAGGAAGGCATCATCCTCAAAGCGTCGTGGGGAGGGGGCTTATGTACAGTACGGGAATGTGTACAGTCGGCAGCAGGCATTACACTGTCACAGGATAAATATGCTTACACTTAATCTACTGTTCAACTCAACGGGATTTTTTTGTGGAAGAAAATTAAAACTGGCATTTTTTTTTTACACAAGTGTATATCCAAAGAAAGCTACAAATATCTTAGAACTTGATAGTGTTTCTTAGACGGTTGGGCATCTTTTAAAAGCATACATTTTATCCGGTTTGCTCTTTCAAGCATTTGCTAATTATGTTAAGCAACAACATCACATGCCATTGCAGACCACTTAATAAAGTAATTAATTGTAAACGTGTGTGTTGAGCAACCTATTTCCATCTTAGATTAAGTTGGATATTGTTTCCGTTAAAGAGTCACAACCCTACTTACCTCCTTCCTATATTCTTAAGTTTTTCCTCCTTCTTGCCTTGTGTTTGCACCAAGTGCCAAAACAAAGTACAGTGCAATGAAAATGTTTTACTCTTCTCTTCAGGTATATTAGAGTTTAATGGTACACGTACACTAGGGCCATTTGAGCCGTCTTAGGCCCATGCATGGGTCTCCGGGGGTCATTGACATGCACTCACACATACAGAAACAATCCATGCCGGGGCCCATTTTCACCATCAGGTTGGATGACAATAGAGTCCTACACCATCATGATGTGCTGTTTACCCCCGTCCTAATTAGATCTTGATTTAATATCCGTTATGGTGTACGCGCTTTTTTTACAAGAAGCACGAAATGTTACAATATTAGCCCAGCAGTGTTTGTTTTGAGTCGCGTAAGTGAGACACAGTCCTCCTTTGCATTTCTGGAATATGTACAAGGAGTGAGACAAACGTTCACATCTATTACGTCATGTATCGGCTCATACTTGAGCAAGTGCGTGAGCAGATTCACCTCCTCCAACTGTGCTGAAGCTCCAAGGTATTCCATACTCAAGGGTGGAAGGGAGCACTCCCTAAACACATCTAAACTAGACTTTCGGGGCGTTTTAGGCCTGGGAATAGAATGGTCTTCATAGTGTTAGTAAATCCTAAAAGTCTTTGATGAAAAAAGGAGATACTAAAGCCATCCGTGTGTAACTCCATGTGGTGTCTTTGGGCATTCTATACCAAAAAACTTGTATTATTGTTTGCAACATTTCTAAATTTACCTTCAAATTCTTACTGATTCATATGGCTGATAGTACTTCAAGTTTAATAGTGAGCAATAGAAAAGTAAGATCTAACGCTGAGGAATTTAAGCCAACAGCCCTCCTATAGATTTTATTTCTGTCCTACATACAGATGGCTAAATGGTTTGTTTGATTGAGGACTGCAGCAATGGGACATTTACAACTGTCAATCACTTCTTCACATCCATACTCCACATATGTGATGGTGTATATTCCAAATTAATTGGGGGCACAGGAATTTGACATAACTGACAATAAAATAATGTAAGTCTCATAAAATTGATTCACTTTCTAATGTAGCATATATCAGTTTAAGATCCAGATACTAAATGATAGAAACACTCAAGAAACAATCATCAACAAGAAGCAGAAATGTAAAAAATACAGCATAGCTCATTTGACCAAAAGAGAAAAGGGAATTTAATGCTATAAATTTACTCTGTGACTACTTATGATATTTAAGTAGAAATCACATTTTAATTTCTTTAATTAAAAATTAATAATTAATTTATAATTAATTTACTTTACGTATTGTCTGCAAAGTGTTACAAATGTTGTCAAGTAGTTCTGGGTGTAAATACTCACCTTCTGTCATACTGTACTTTCTGTTCTTCTGTGAGGTGTGATTGGCTGAGAGCTACATGCAAAAATATAGTTCTCAAGTAAAGAAATGAGAAATATTGTGCTACACAAGCATTAAAAGGAAGTACAAGTCTTAATAATCCTAATACCACATTAAAGAAAAGATGATGTACATGGTCCAATATATGTCTGGTCCAATATATAAAAAGGCAGGGTTAGATCCAGACTTGGGCCTATTTCTTTTCCCCATAACCCCTCTTCCATGTTTCTGTTTGCCTGCAGTTTAAATGTCCCTGACCATTTAACTATTTTTAGTTCTGCACGATACACAAGAGGATTCTCCTGTGTCCTGATTTCTGGGTTTATTGAGACTCTGCCCCTTGCATTCAAACACCACAACTGTTGTTTCTGCCATTTATAGAGTTGTATTTTACCAGGAAAAACAGTTTTTATTAAGAGAATACACTTCCCACCAATTGGGTTAGCTGCCAGCAAACCAGCAACAACCCTAAAAATAAACCATTAATGTTAATCTAATAATTTGTATAATCCTCTTGCAATTCATCACACAAATTTACAACACAACTTAAATACACAACAATTTCAAGGTGACAGCCCAGTGCAACTTTGCATTAAGCTAATTAGTTAGTATCCATCCTTAAAAGTGTTGTTTTAAGAAAAGAAAAGTGCAATGTGGTGTCAACAAGCTCAATATGTAAATTTACAGTCAAGGTTTTGGATTGGCTTAGTCAAAATCCTGTCCTCAACCCAAATTTAGTGTTGTGATGGAACCCTTAAGAGTGCTGTGCATTAGGGAAAGTGTGAAAACACAAATTAATTAAAGAAATATTGTAAAGAAATCTAAACTAAAATGACTGCACAAAGCTGTTGGAGACTGATAAATCTACATGGGAAACCATTACTTTAAAATATTGCTGCTAAAGATGGATCTACATGCTTGGATGTTCCTGACAGGGTCTTTTTCAGCTGTTAAATAAATAAATATTGATCTTGTGAAATAAATTAACTGTTGATGAACTGAGGATGTATTTGCATCATGCTATTAAGACCCAGGAGGGGGTGATAATGTTGTTTTATAATTCACAAATTATCCATAGCCTCTCCTCTAATGTGTGTTGTGATTATGCATTGAGCCGTACCTGGGGTGTCTCTGTGAGGGGACCCCTCGTCGGGCTTCGTCCCCCAGCCGGCTGAGGAGGGTGAGCGGCCGTGCCCCCTCCCCATGGTCCGGACCACCACGTTTCCATTGGGACTGCCGCTGGGCATCTGCTGGAGCAGCTGGGGTGATAGGCTGCGGTGCAATGCAGAAGAGCCAGACTGGGGGCCCCTGGGAGTGGGGCGGGCCCTGGTGCTGCTGCTGAGGGGCCCAGTTACCGGGGAGCCCTGCTGGTACTGACTGACGGCTAGGTTGTTGTCGCTGTTGGAGCGCAGCAAGACCCGGGGCTGAGAGTGTGGACGGGGACTGGCCGTTCCCACTGCCGGACGTTGGACCCGGCGGCGTTTGGAATAGGCTGGGGCCTCACGGAAAGGCACTGCAGGGACACAAATAAACAAACATGTTAGAGTTTTTTGATAAAGTGAGTTAGTGAGTAGACCAGTTTGAAGAAGTCTTTATCATCAGTCTCCAAACATATAGGTATCAAGATAAAAAAATTAAATAAAATCGACCAAGACCACAGTTTTCTACTGGATGAAAAAGTAGCATTTTATTCTACTTTCATTTATAACCTCTCTTTCATTCTGTCTCCTTCACCACAAACTGTGCATTCGTTTTGAAAGTTTACCAGGACCTCTTCCAGTGTAATTTGACACAATGCAATTGCAATACACCAAACAAAACACTGCTTTATCATATCATTTAATGTATTTATATCTCAAATGAAACATGAAATGCAAGATGTTTTAGCTTTGTCTATCATTTCTCCATGTCACAAAAGCTGCAAATCCAACAGTGTGGTTTTTCACAAAAACACAATATGTACACATATATAAGTATTACTGGAGTGAAAAACTGATTGCCTCGTCTCTACCTAAGGTTGTGGTCTTTTCGCAAGATAGCACTTGTCCATTTTAGGATCTTGTTTTTATGAAACAGTGGTGCATCAATATAACACCACTGTTTGCACTTGAAGAATTTCAGGAGAGGTTTTTCCTGATTCTTTAAACACTCGTCATTCTCTTATCCAAGGTCTTAAAGGAACTTCTTATCTCCTTCATGACCTTGACCGTCTTAACTTTACATTCACATGTTAAAGAATAGAATTTAGGAAAGCACTTATTGAACATTGTCTTGAGGTGTTCGGACTGAGCACATTAATTCCTAAAAGTGGTATTCTAGTTGTACCCTGTTCATTGTGGGTACAATTCCTCATTATGTTTGTGTTGATGACCCCTGTATGTAAATTTACAACAGATTATTGGCTTTAGTTTAATTGTTTGAAAATGGTCAAAAATAAATAAATGTCTGTACCTACCTACCTATCTTCATAGATCCCAGCCCTCCTCTCGCCAACATTAAGAGAAAATGTCAAAGTGACCTTGAATGAAAGTCATATGGGAATGTGCCATTTTGAAAAAATAAAAAAAAAAAATTTTTTTAAGGTCAACACGAATTAATGGAAAAACCCAGGTCTAAGCTTTGACATCAGAAAATAACAAGCATTAGTTCAGGTTCATATAGCATTATTTGTATCTGGCAGTGGAATGGCAATAAGGGTATATTGGACTTATACATTGATGGACAGAAACTGGTATTTATGTACACTTTAGGTACATACAAATTAAGTTTGTAGCTAGTTTTTAAGTATGTGGCGGCAATGTCTGAATTTTGGACAGAGAGGCCAGATGGTTTTGAAACCTAAATCAAAACGGTTTCACTCTAGAACAACAACAATATCTGAATGGAACAGTGTCACTAACAACTTTCCTGAGCCTTTAACAACTCCCACATCAGGAGTCACACTGTTCTTTCATGGCTAACGACTGTGAGACCAGAACAGCCTGGTCTATCAGGTTTGGTTTCAGGTTAAACCTCTCCCTCTAGAGATATAAGTTCAGCTCTCTTACCAATTGAGATCAGAATTGAAAATGTCTCCTGGAATTAGAGATAAAACGTTGTCACCTTCAAAACTAAGTCCAGATAATTTTGCTTTAACCTTTTTTATTGATATACTGTATAAATTGGACACCAAGAGTTGGTGTCCACCATGAATTCAAAAGTCTTATGAAAAAGTGCACTTCAGTGACTGTACTTCGCTTTAAATATCAAGATTATAGGGACTACGCCTATAGCTCAATTAGACTATTTTAAGGGACTCTGTACTTGTCTGCGTTCACACGCAGGGCAGAAAATCCAATTATTAAGTCGGCAAAGCTCCTCTCAGGCTTATACTGTATTATGATATAGACTTGGTATTTATTAGCCTTCAGCCTTCTTTAAAAACATAGCTAATATTGAATATGACTTGTGCTAACATGTCAACAAATAGCTTTATGTAATAACAATGCTAGTGTGAAAATAACAAAGTGAATAGCTCATTACAAGCCTTTCTGTTTGAATCTTATTAGAATCTCACTATTCATGTTAGATGGTGTGCAGGATGCACCTGTCCTAAAAAATATGCTATGCTTTTTTCCCATTGACCTTTAAATTTTGTCAGTGCCATAGTAGCTTAATCGGAAGCCTATTTTACACTAAATCAGTGCAGCGGTTCATATCTTATCCTCTCAAAAATGAGAAGATTCAGCTCAAGGGATTATTTTACTAATATATATATATATATATATATATATATATATATATATATATATATATATATATATATAAAATTTAATAAAATTGTGAATAAATAAAACCCTAAGACTGTTGTGTGATGAGCTTGTGTGGTGTGTACAACTCAAAAGAACCCAGTCTTGACACAGCATAGATGTAAGTAGTGGCCAGTTAACTTCAGCATGTACTTACAGCTTTTTGGAAAGCAAAGCTTGTATAATTATTTTTAAACATTTTAAACACATGACTTTTATATATATATATATATATATATATATATATATATATATATATATATATATATATATAGCACCTGGCACAACAACAGTATGTGAGGGATGTTATGGGGCGTTTTGAGCGGGATTGAACAGCCCACCCGCCAGTCAAAGGACGACCGCTCTACCCACTGAGCTACTGCCCTTTTATACATTAAATGTAGGGCTCTAACCTTATAGACAATACTGTGATATCAGTACCCATCATGCTTCACACTCAGCACACATGGCGGATGTGGCCGATGTGAGGAGCACTGTCAAACAGAACATAAACACAGAGGTGAGGAAAAACTACTCAAATGTCACTTTGAAAAGTTTTGAGAAGGTGTCAGATAAAGGTCTAGTTAGACCAGTAAAGTAAAGAAAGTCTCTACAACTACCTCAGAATAGATCAAGAGTTTAAGCTAAGAACTTATGGTTATTTTTTTTGTAGCAGACACCAGAGGATTTAGAAGGTTAGTTCATTTTGTGGAGTCTAAGTCAAAATTAATATATAATGTATAATTAAGTCTGAGCCTCTTCCTGTTTTTTTTTTTATTTATAAAGTTTGTGTTCAGCACTTTGGTCATCTGTGTTGTTTTAAGGTGCTTTATAAATAAAGTTGGATTGGATATTACAGCAATACACAGTAACACAATAAATACTGTACCGTGGAGTTAATCTTGTAATTCAGGAGTTCGTGGCCCCTGCTTTAAGTACATTTTTCTCATTGGTTAATTGTTTGTCACTTTGTTTCTTCACTTTGTGAAGGGAAATGTAAAGGCATGTGCAGTGCGTTGCGTTCAACCATTGTGTGATTAAGCTGAATCTATGCATTATATAATCTGGGCCTGTTACAATAACTAAGGATGATTAAAAATGCTGCATTTACAACTGGACTAACGTGTTTAGGGCCATTTTAAAAGGTCTGATTTTGTCAGAGTTCTTGTAAGGTGTGTGGTGACTGAACTGATCAGAGTGGTCCGATTTCCAAGCCTGTGCTAGGAGGTCAGGCTGAACCAGTTCTGTAGGCTGTCCTTGATTTCCCCATGGACACAAGACTCCATTACACCAAGAAGACGAGCCTACCTAACTGCCATAAGTTGCTCTCCGTGTAATTTCACAGCGAGGGTGAGCAGAGGCAGCACAGGACCCAGTCTAATAAGCATCTCCACATTAGCGCTTGATTAAATGAATTAATCTGTGGCTCTAACTCGCTCTGGATGTCGTCGAGAAGGAGTTTTGTGCCCGTTGTTTCCTCGCAGTATGAACATCTGAAGAGGATTGACTGAGTTATTATCACTTTTGCAAACACCTCTCTCGTTCTGCAGCTCAACTGGGCTTTGAACAGACGTGCTGATGAAGGCAAGAGGCGCTAACATGTAATGAGCTAGCACATTTCCTACCGAGCAGGAATGCATCTCTTTTAAGCTTTGTTTCCATCTTATACATTTCAGATTGTGGTACTAAAATGCACGACATGTAATACTTTTTTAGAACTTTCTATATGTCTGTAATGCATTATGACATATTATGTTCTTATTCCTGTAATGTAATAAAAAAGGCCCTTTTTTCCTTTCAGTGATGTTGGAAATTTCTCTCAAAATCACATCTCAATCAGATCATGTGTCCCTTTTGTGCTCAACCCGCAACACAGAAAAAAACATAAGCTGTCCAGTTTGAACAATGAAGGCATTTAGTAAAAAAAATTATAAAAAAAGAAAAACATAATTAACTGCTTATAGTGTGATGTACTACAGAAATATAAACGCACATGGATATTTTGTATAAATACACAAATGTGGCAGATATATTGGTGTTTTGGTGCATTTCCTCCGACACCTCAAACATTGTACATTCCTGTAAGGCCACCCTAATTATTCTCAACCACTCTGTAATGACTTTTCTACAACCTGTTGAAGAATAAGGACAGGTCCACTTGCTTGATCTGCGCCTCTTGGGTGTTCAAGAAATACAATATCCTTTCATCTGACAGATATTCACACTGTTAAAATTATCGACTTATCAAATAAAAAGTTCAAAAAGTTGTGGTTTAGTCTTTGGGTTTAATTAGCTCTATCCCAGAGGAAGATGGTACAGAAGGGGATATTGCAGGACATATAATTATCCCAATATTCAAACCTAGTTATCGCACATTGCACATTTCTCTGATCTTGTGCAGCCCTAGTTTGGGGTGTGACCCGTTAAAGTCAATGACAGCTCTGTTACAAAAGACTGTATGACTTTTCTTTGGAAAAGTCGTCAACCTGCTCTCTTTTAAAACAATATAGAAGCATGACTGAGGGTCATATGACGTACTTGCCAACAATTTATGACACTCCTGATTGGACTTGTTTAGACCAGACTTCTGTGGTCTATTTAGGTTCATATTTCAATTGCACTGACTGTACCAAAGTTCAGTAGGAAGTACATTTACATTTAGTCATTTAGCAGACACTTTTATCCAAAGCGACTTACAAGTGAGGAAAACAATGGAAGCAATTTCAACAACACAAGGTAACAAAAAGCATAAGTGCACAAAAAACTAGTCAGTTATAAACCTAGCACAGTAATCAAAGCTAAGGATTTTTTTTTAATATAAGAAAAGAAATAGATAGAAAGGAAGTAGAATTCAGTGTTTGTCAGTCAGGTGTTGACGGGAGAGATGTGTTTTCAAAAAAAAGTGATGTAGCAGCAGGTAGATCATTCCACCAATGTGGAACAGATCCAGAGAAAGTGCGTGAGAGTGATTTTTTTTCCTTTTTGGGATGGTTCCACCAGGCATTGTTCATTAGCAGAGCGCAGGAATCTGGTAGAACATAGGTCTGTATCAGTGAGTGAAGCTATGAGGGGGCGGAGCCAGTGGTGGTCTTGTAGGCCAAGAGCATGGCTTTGAACTTGACTTAAAGACCACTCTTGCCACTTCATTCTGAATCAGCGGCAGAGGTTTGGTTGTGCAAATACTATGAGACCCATTGTTTTGAAGGGTCACACAGAGGTTTGTACAGAGCAATAAGCAACCACACCAGAGTCCTTTTGAACTGTACCAAACACGGCGACACACCTGTAGATACAAAGAGACTTTGGGTGTATGTTATGTACAGACTGAGTATGAACACATTAGTCACATAAACAATTTTTTCTAAAACAGGCTTAGATCCCTGTGTCTTATGTAACATCTGAACAAACTATCAGTGAAATCTATCTAAATAACAGATTTTCAAATGGGAGCTCAGTAGGAAGTCCAGAAGTCCAAGCACTTGGCTCATAAAAAAGCAATAGCTTTGATTCAGTATTATGTTTGGACACCAAGCTTTGAGTGGACAACGACTCCCAAGTCTATGTGGTATCTGTAAATCACTCACATGTCTATGTTACAACAGTGTCAGTTACTGAAGGATTTTCGGATACAACCGAACCTAAGAGCAGAGGTTTAGACGCACATCAACTAGTGCACAAATCAAAGACCTTTTAACAAGGCATAGTAACAACAATTAAATGTATTAGCAGGTCTGATAAAACTAAGGCTCTCCCCGACTAAGGATTTTCATACTTGAATGAGAATTGTAAAGCCTTTCCTATTGTCTCACCCCCAAATTAAACATTTCAGCTCTGCCATTCACTCCGCAGCAAATATGTAACGTTGTGTTCAATGAGACAATTTACACAGCATCCGCTGAGCTCCGGTGCATTCCGCACTGATCCGCAGCTTTTTTTTTTTATTTATTAAGTTTAATTTAACATTTAAAACAATAACAATAGTCATTTATATTAAATAATATAAATAATAATGTCCGAAAGGGAGTGGGTTAAAGTGTGAACTTAAATACCCCATAATTTATAATTATTAAATCAAATATCTGCATGCAAAACATTTTTAAATATCTTAGTTGTTTTAAGATTATTATTTATTCCACAGGCTGATCCCTCATATTGCTGTACTGTGTTCCCTTATTTTTGTCCTAAATTTGGGTTTATTAAAGATTCTTTTATGTTTGTATTGACTATTTCTTTTCCACTATTCCACTTTTGGATGTTTGATGGTAATGTTTTGTTGTTTGCTTTATACATATTTTCAAGTTCTATTATTAAACACATAAATCTGAACATATCAGATTTTACCAAAGTGGAAACTGTGTGTGCACAACATTCAGAATTCCAAAGTAATACAAAACTATACCGACAAACTTTCTTCATTTCAAGATTATAAGTGTTTATGTACATGATTAAATTTAAAGCATTAAATGCAATACGATCTGCAAAACCAAAGCTTTTTTGTGGCCAGTGTAACGAGAAAAAGTGATTTGAACAACAAAGTGATATCAAACTAAACGTGTGTTCTGGTCCGTCCTCTTCTTAATAAACACTTGTTTTGGTCCCACATACGTCTTCATCAACGGCTTTTAACACACAATCTCGTGTTTCTGAGCTGCTTGAGGCGGTGCACCGCAGTGGAGCGGATCTGAAACTCATCCACTGGCCACATTTTGTTTGCCCACCCTATCCTTGCCTATGACACAGACTACATATGAGCCCCACATACATTTGAAATATTGACAAAAGCACTGAGATTGTTGTGTTGACGGGATGCACACAGTGATCCCACGCTGTCACATGGATCTCTTAAATGTGGCTTTAGGCCCTTCGCTGCTGTCACCGCGTGGTATGTTGAGTGTCAGAGGCTGTCAGCTGTCAAGAGCATGTTCTAAACACTGAGAAGTCAAACTTACACTGGTGCGTTTAGTAAAAATACCCCACAATGCCTTGCTCCTTCTGTGATCCCAAGATGACAGATGGGTAAATTGCAGTCCTGTGACACTACGCTGTCAGCAGTGACGCAAACAACCCATGATTCATACGCTCATCCTCGCATCTCACTTTTACACTCCCTATTTTGGGGGGTTTGTCATGTGTGAGGAAGTATTTCAATCTTTATAACTGGTCTCAACTATAGTGCTTTTCTGGGTTAAACAGCAGAAGACTTGCTTTCCTACCAATTTTAATATGTTTCATCACTTTGCATCCTGATGGGTTAAACAACAATCCACTTTTGTGTGTGTTTTATAAAAAACTATAAAAGGTGCAATGCGAAACTCTTCAATAATGGGACTGTCCAAGGAAATAATAATGGTATTCTAACTGCATGATTTAGTTTTCATTTTCTCAAGTGAACTCACCATCAGACCTACTTCCACTGGGTTTATTCATAGACAACCACATGTCCCACCAAGGTTACTGTAGTTGTTTAAAATGTCTTAAACTTTCAGCAGGAATGTTTGCTTAAAAAGAAATGCGAGTGTGCTTCTCCTCCAGCAGTGCTTTAAGGAACAAAACAAATATGGTTCAATGGAGCTTTAAAAGTCTATTTTTCCAAGACAAATAAAAATTATATATATATTTTATGATAATGAAACCAAATCAGACACTGTTTTTGGATATACTGCTTACCCTCAATTTACACATAATGTACACATGCAATGTCCCCATACGCTCTGTATGTGGGACATTGCATAGGCCTTTATACTGAATATATTTAAAATATCAATTCATACCAGAGGCGTAAAGTTAAGCTGCTTTTGTGGATCTTCTCTCTCGCTAAACACTCCTGTCTTTGCATCACATGTTTTGTGAAGTGAACCTCTGGTAAACACAAGTGGACACGATAGATACCACTTGTGCTAACTGTGCTGGAGAGAGATAAAACCAGACATGCATATACTGTACGTACTGTAAAGTGGCTAATTACTCGCCATCTAAACCCAAAGTTGACGCTATTGTGAACCATGCCTACTTATTCTTTACATTGTCTTTGTAAAACTGGTGTTTGATGTCGTAAATCATATTAGACTTCTGCACCTTGAGAATTAACCTTTTGTTGTCCATTATCAAACATTCACTGAAGTCCTGGATGTGATTGCAATGTTTTTGTCACAGCTGAATTATGAGAAAAACTTTATTTTGAAAGGGTAACTGAAGTTTAGTTGAACACTTTGTGTCTACTTCCTGTGTTTCCCTGATGTAGCTCCGTAGAATGACGTGTAAATGTATGATTAAGTGTTTACAGTACGTATATGCACATCTCTCTAGCACAGTTACTCCAGGTGGCATCCCTCTGGTTTTCTTTAGTTTGTTTACCAGAGGTTTACTTCACAGAACGTGCGGAGTGTAGAGAGAGAGAAGATACACACAGCGGCGTAGCAGCAGCGCCACTTTACGCTTCTGGTGTGAATGGACGTTTTTAAATATGTGTGTAAAACACCCACGCGACGTCCTGCGTATGCTTTTGGTGTAAATTGGGGGTAATACAGTCTGATGGAGCTGGTGTCAATTGTCAGACTGATTAAACGCGCTTTCACGTGCATATGCTGCTACACTGCAGCTTTGGTGCAAATTGGGGCTGCTTAACTGCTTATATTATAAAACTTTTTTATTAATAGATTTGTATTTGATTGGGACAGTGCATGTTGATAAAAATACATGATACACAGCCAAATGAATGGATGTAAACATGCCATATTGTAGCCTTAGGCTAATTTCCATCCGTTGTTCCAACATTTTTACACATTCATACACGCCAAAAATTATTACTGGTTTTACATGATTGAAATAACAGAAATATTTCTCCTTGATCAAAATATGTTAAAGCTGCAACTTTCTGTAAAGTTGGTCTAAAGGGAAACAATCACATTGATACTATTTGATTACATCTAAAAAATACAATTTAATGAATGTTGTGTCTATAACACAATCCAGTCATGTTGGATGAACTATGACTACAATTGTGTGATAAAAATTATTTTATCCCAGTCAGCATTTCCATAAGGGTTATATTTTGGCTCAAATATGAGTCCCAAGTGGGTTTGTCCACAGTTTCCACGTGGCCCCACCTGTGTTAGCCCTTCGATTGTGTTCAGAAAGGCAGACGTAAACTGGAACTATGTCAAGTTATAGGTTTTTACATTAGATCAACTTTACAGAAAGTTGCAGCTTCAACATGTTTTGACTAAGGGCATATTTCTGTTGATTCAATCATGTAAAACCAGGGTTTCAGAGTGCACTAGAAGTAGGCTAAACAAGCTCCCAGCCGTCACTAATGAGCTCTTCATTACCTGATGCCTTGTTTACTGCTGCAGATTAAGACAATGTGGGACAGTGCAAGGATTACACCCAATTGCCTCATTTAGTCTTGACACTACCTGCAACTGTCGGTCATCATTGCTGATACAGAAGAGGCACTCCATATGCACAACACAATTTTTTGCAGAATGTGATGTTTTGGGTGAAACCTAAAGATTCATTGAATTAAAGCATTTGATGAGCACAGTTCTATTTTTTTATATATATTTAGATCAAAGAACAAAAAGCTATCTTTCACTCAAGGAGTCAGTGAAAACGGGGGCCATTCAGTTGCTAGAATGTTTCAATTAAAAAACAAACAAACAAAATAATAAAAAATGTACAACATCTTCTTTGAATAATTCATAAAGCCCTGTCATCTGTTTGAGAATGTGGTATCATTTAAAGGTGCAGTGTTTGAATTAATTTTTACCAAGACTTTTTGATAAGAACTGTTCCTGTTCCAGTTTTCACTCTGTGATTCCAATGGAGTGAAACATTAGAAGACAGAACTTCTCTCTGTCTCTTCCGTGGGTCTGGTTTAGTCACACGCAGACTTAAAACACTACAGTAACATTCATGGGTCAACTGCAAATACCTCATAAAGGTTTTCATAAGCCATTTAGAATGTATTACCAAATGACCAAAGTCATTATATATTTGCAAGCGTTTACAAAGGAATTATATATTACATAAGATCTTTTTTATTTTTATAAATAGCTTAAAAGACAAGTATAAAATATTGCTGGAACACATTTAACAAATATGATGTTAAAAACCTAGATACATTTATAAAGGGGTAGATAATAAATGTCTTATAAGAAATTTAGAGGTATAATAATGTATTTACTATAAAGGTTTGTCTTATTAGGACACACTACTAATGATGTCAAATATAAAGTGCAAGTTTAAAGATATAGTTCATAATTTGCAAGGCTTTCCTTATTCTATTAAAAGTATTACGTTTCTTTGAGGAAAATCTAACAGCCTAGTGTAAATATAATGACCCGTGAAAAAGATGTCTTCTATCCTGACATAAAATCCTAATGAATTATCAAGGATTTCATTAGAAGAAAATTTTCAGCTGTTGAAGCAAGATTTTGCCAATCACCTGCTCACAAAGAAGAGTGTGTTGGTGAATTAGTCCTACAGGGTTGCACTGTTGTTGTGGACCACAAGTGAAAGAGTTCATATACTACAGCTGTAACATAATAATAACTTTGATCAGCTTTTTCTGTTTTATATGGGATTTGGCGCAAAAATATATGTTAATTAATCAGATTCTAGCCGTGGGCTAATTTATATCTGTAGTCCCTGGACAGGTTGATCGAAACATTTATTATAAAACAGGATCCAACACAGACATTTGACAGAATCACAAACCAACATTTTAACAAGATCACATACAGACGATTACTACAGTTACAGACATATATCAGGCAGAGTTCATTACACAAACTGCAATTAAAGTTCAAAAAGGAGGGCACAGAAATGTGTTAGAGAACTGCTCACTGTCATCCAAATCAAAACAACATTACTGCAAAAACTATAAAAATATACTGTATATATTAATACTATAATAAAAAGTAAGTGCTGCCATGTCACAGAGTATTGCACATAATCTAATAAAAGTCTATATTATATTAAAAATTGTCTCCATATTAAGAAATATATATGAATGAGTTAAGAAATGCATTACTTTTAACAGCATTATTTTACCTATTAGTACAAGTTTGAGTAGATCTTAGTCCTTTAAAGCATCAAAGCTTGGTATTGTAGAAGGTAGGCTAAAGATTTTACATGTAGTAAAGTGCACAAATATTTTGAGTCTACGCTCTTGGCACCATTTTTTCCTGTCCTGAAGCTTACGAGCTCCTCTCCATTGATAAAAAGCCCAGTTCCACACATGTATAGGACAGCAGAGAGGGTCCACACAAAAGTAGATCTGAACGAGTGGGTGTACGTATTTGACCCGTTTTCTTGGATCACTGCTTGAATCCAACCGAGCACTCCTCACCTGATCACAAACCTCTTCCCAAACGCAATGAGCGGAACACAAACCAAGTCTCCACGGAGCGCAAACCTACCTTCCTTCTTTAAGGCATTAATGATGGATTTCATGGTTGCTCCGTCACCGTGCGCTGCGTTATTTCCCGGGAGCAGCATGGACACTGAGAGGCTGCTTCCACTCCAGTGAAGCCTCAAAGCAGCACAAGCCCCGACGCACTGCCACATTAACGCACACGCAGCTCCTCACCACTCGGGATAAAGCAGGAGAGGAGCGCAGAGAGGGGAGAGGAAGAGCAACGAGCTGTGATGTCACCACTACAAACTCACCAGGGCTCTTTGGAAATCTGTACCGTGTATGGGACCACAAGACTGCTGTATTTACAAATAGGGCATTTTAAATTGTAGCCTGATAAGTTTAGAACTTACAAATACTATAGTAATATAGTGGTGAATGAATGTATGAATGGATTTTTTCACATACGTGGCCAGTGCTGGAATATTTCACTTTCTCTGTTTGATTGGTAGTCATCACTTATTTGTGGACAAAATATTTAGACCATCAGCCAATGGCAGCGTCCCTAACTCGACACCTCTCTCTATGTGAGCACATGATCAGCCAAAACATCACATCTGTGCTACTTTTATCCGCCTAGATGAGGTCTTAACTCAGAGGTGTCCCAATCATTTTAGTTCAGCCCAAATTGATCTGGAAGCGTATTTTCATAATTACACTAAATACCAACAACTTTGTTTAAGTACAAAGAAGTACAATTGTGTTTTAAAGTCAGTGCTCTTGTTTCTGTAGCCTTCAGCATGTATGTTTTTACAAATTTACCCTCACAATATGCCTTTGATGCTAATGCTATTTTGCGAGCTCTACAGTAACTTATAGCTTACTCTCACTGCTGCATCCCAGAGCTCTCAGCTACAGGTAAAACACACTGTTGTTTCCTCAGACCTGCTAACAGTTCAATTATCTTCTGTCTTCTCTGTTGTCCTGTAGCTGTTGTTATTTTTCTCAATGATGAGCATCATATTGGGGCAGAGTATTATATTCCTTGAACACTGAAACTTGCAATGTACACATCAAACACACAGGTTTCTCTTTAACCTCTGTAAATAGATAGGAAGTGGATTATTTTTTTAGAAAACTCTGCCCTCAACATTTTGGGTAATGGAGCCATAGAGAGTTATTTCAACAACAAAAGAGTAAAAGAAAAATCTCCATTTATGGAACCAGATTGTGTGTTGTGTTAGGTCCGCTACTACCTAGTGGACAAATTAGGAATAGCAGTTATTTTTATTTAAAAATATCACATTTTCCAAAATCATACCATGGGCTAGATTCTACTAGCTGGCTTGATTTGGCCGTATGTTTGCTACCCCTGTCTTAAAGTTTTGTTTTCCACAGACAATTCTTGTTACAATGTGTTATTATGATTAATAAAGTTTAAACAGTTATTCTCAAGGAAAATAATTTGATACTGTAGCTTAAATATTCAAAGCATTGTCGGATGATTACTACTCATTGTATATTTTCCAACAATCCCACATCCACAACACACTCCATGGCCCACCTTTAGGGTCCTGACCCACCTGTTGAGAATGTCAGGTTTCAATCATTCTGGTTTTCTTTTAAACTGAAAGGAAATTAAAGATGGTCCAGTCAAATGTCATATATTGTGTTTTTGGTATTTTAACCTATATTAAATAAGAGCAATTGGTTTGTTCATAAACAGAGGTGACACACTCTTTCACCCTCTTTAACTTAAAGCCAGCAGGGGGAGCAGAGCCTTCTCTGGGCAACTACACGAAGCAGCGCAAAAATTATTTACAAATAGAGGCGATTAAGGCGGCAAGTTTGGAAGATAGAAGTCCAGTGTATATAGCCTATTTTCTTTCTTAGTGGAGTAGTGTGGTGGAGCCTCACTCATGTTACATTGGATGTAACGTTGCATAAACAATTCTACTTATCTCATGTCTAAGAACTATCAAAATGAGAGTGAGAATATATATTTTTGAGCTGAAGGTTACTTAGGGTGACTTTAAATGGGTCACTGGTGGATGGGATATTGCAACACATAAAAAACATAAATGATCTTAAATGGAGCTACAAAGATAATCCACAGTAATCTTGAGAAGCTCAGATGGTCCGGGGAGACGTGCCGGAGCGTCAGACTGGTAAACAGGATGTTTTCTTTACACGTTTTGTTTGTTTGCATGTTTTATTAGATCCTATTTTCTTCTTTTTTATTTCTTCTTTTAAATGTGGAGAGAGCAAAGAAGCCTTTGTTCTGTTTTCCGAGCGCGATTGTCCCACACTTGTGTAAATGCTGTCAAAGGAGCCGTGAAAAGGAGTCGGCTGTGAGATGTGCAGCAAGAAAAGAATAAAACAGGCACGAAACGCCTACTGTTTCTTTAAAAATCAGTCGCTTACAGCCTGTCTATTAGACTACTGAACGTATCAGAAACTCCTTTTACAGCAGCCAAGCCCTGAGCAGATTCTGTTTTTACTTCTGGGTTTAATTGGGGGACTCTGAGCCTCAGTTTTAGTTAGTTTTTTTTTTTTGTTTTAGGATAATTAAGACATTTTCAGCTTGCAATTTGTTCATACACATTTAAAAAGGCTCTGGAGTGACCTAATGATGGCCAAATGGACTAAACGACGAGGAGGATAGAGTGGATTTATGTTGCTAAACCTTCCTCTGTCCTGGTGAAGGCCTGCTAGAACCACACTAACAGAAAACACATGATACAATGATAATAAAACTTTGATTATAATTATATAGTGTCATATATTGAGAATAAAGTTGATAACACTCACTAGAAATCAGACATATTAATGACATATATCAACAAAATACCACCATAAGTGTCAATGTTCAGACAGTAATTGTAAAATAAAGGAATTATTTTACCACTGTTTAATTATGCGTTACTCTCAGATGTGTTTGAGCTGCTCCTTGGAGTTTCAAATATCTACTCAGAGTATTCATTCATGTATACCGTGTGCCTCTGTACTTTACCTTTGATCTGAGAACAACATAAATAAACTTCAGTAAGACTAATTACTCACACAACATAAAATGGTAGTCATTAATGGTTGGTGTGTGTTATGAAGATGGTCTCCATAACTAGTGCAGTGGGAAATGCTGCAATATAAAATGTCTGCATAAAAATACATAAAGGCAATTATGTTTCAAAATCAAACCATTGCCACTGCTTGTTTTACAGAAGCCTGTAGGCTTTCAGTCTAGTCACTTCTCCTCTCTCTACTCACTTCTACAATGGTTTGGGGATTTATCCTGGTCTGATCTCCTCTTGTGTTGGGAATAAGAATCGGGAAAAAACATTACCCAATGGACTTGTGAGCCAATCCATGGTGTTGCTAGGCAACTCAGTGGGATGGCTCCATACAGGAGCTCCACACACACATGCACACACACACACACACACACCTGACTGTAGCGTGTCATATTTGTCAAAGTCATACTCCCACTGCGGTGATCCCTATAGGATCCACCGTTCACCCTGAAAATTAAAGAACACCTGAGGCAGCGGGGCCCCAGACCTTGGGGCCACAACTCAGTGCACATCTGCTGATATAACAGCAGAGGAAATCATTACTTAATACAAACCCTCCATTTGATGCCTTTAAATAATGATTTAATATTTTCTAATCTTTGCTTTGCTCATCGTCTCCTGGTCACTGGACTGGACTGGTGTCGGGCCAGTTACACTATGAACAGTCACCCGTTAATGGCAGGGTTAACACACAGAGACCACCACTATACTTCCCAAATTCAGTTCTACATAGGTAAACGACCACAACAAAGTGACTAAACACTTAATGTAAGGTGTTCAGATAACAGATATAGCGTTACCAGGCCTACCTTTCTTACTTTTCTAATAAACCACCAAAATCTACAACAAGTATAAGACAGATATATACTTAGCAGCTGTGTTCAAGATACCTCAAAAATTTGGGACAAAACCTATTCCGTATTGATTTACAAAGACAAATCTTTAATCAAATATGGAACAATTACATATTACCAAGGATTGTATTTCTTCTCCATATCCAACTCGGTGAGTGTTCAGACTTTAAAGCACATTAAACCAAACTCGCTTAGACTGGAACAGAGGGATACATGGTAAACATATGTTTCATAAACTAATAATGCAGACACATGGGTACATTCCCCTCTGAAGCCTTTCCATATGTCTCCATTTACAATTAGGCATTAAGATATTTAAATATCCATCCAGAAATAGGAAAATGCAAACATAGGAAGTGACATGGAATAAAAATCAAATGAAAAAATGGCTATAGATCTACCATTAGCACCAAATGTTGAAGACAAATTTTAAACGTGTGGTTTTACGAGTGTCCCATTGCATTTTGGAGGAATACTGCTTTAACTCTTTGAGATTTTTTTATGTCTTTCTTGTGCACATCTCCCTTAAGGACCCCCCTTCCTGAGTATATCAGTATTGAATTGCAGCCACAGACACATAGTGTGGCTAGAGAAAGTTTGCTGTCAGGATGTACCCCAGCTTCTTCCTGAAGCACAGCTGGAGACCGCCACAATCAAGCTTTGACTTTGTTATGTCTTGATGAAAAGGGGTTGTATAATTCAAAAGTCCTGATTAAGCTTTGTTTTTTTAAATGCACACTTAGATTAGATATGACAAGACAAGATACAGTATGTTTCAGTATCCACAACTTTCTACAGACAGTCAATGAGGTTTGCCATGACTCCCAACTTTTCTAGATGCCTGTTGCGTACATCATTGAGGCGGTAGTGACGAAGCGGGTTGATTAGCAAAATACTTTTGTTTTGACTGTGTTTTCAACACATTTATATTTCCATGTCACCATCAGGGTCAACGTGTGATGTGGTTGGG
>JALDNG010001868.1:0-20000 GCA_024349245.1 Neodontobutis hainanensis | reverse complement strand
GCTGGAGCCTGTCCCTGCTGCTTCAGAGCTTGAAGGAGGGTGCACCCTCTGACATTATTATTTCTTTATTATCTTATAATGTACAATAAATGATAATTATTTTAGCTAGAAGGAACCCCTAATTTAGAAAGGCTTTAGTTTCTCCTTATTTCATTAACATATCTAAAGGTGAGAGAGATACATATATTAGTGAAAACTCTAGATGAACTCTTCTTACTGCCACAGAGTTCAACAATAGTGTTAATCACTTATCAATAAAAAAAAAAAAATCATGTCAACAAGAAAATGTAAATATATTTCTTGATTGAAATAATTAATTTGAGTCTGAAAATAATGGCCTGTTGATGGAGTTGTCCCCATGGCATGCTATGATAGTCAAAAGGATATTTACACTGATGGCAGAAGCCGACAATGCTGCAGAGTTTCCTGGGCTACGGAAGAAATACTGTTGTGAGATATTTTGACAGCACTTGCTTTGAAATGGTCTCATGTTGTTTTGGTGTTTCTGTGAATTAATTATCACAAGGCCACCTACAAACCCGTGGCCTTGCATTTTTTTGTTTTTCATTTGCATTATGAAACTTAAGGCCTCATGTTAGTCATTATTTTTCTCACATGTCCTCTCCGAGGCACTTTAGTCATCTGATCTCATATATATATCTGTTGATGCTTCAAATGACACTACACTTGATATTGTATCTACCTCCTTGTGTAACAAACTGTAATAACATGTAACTACATAGTACATACATAATGGAATTATGTGTACTTACATATTATAGGTTATATTGTACTTAAAGAGGTAGATACAATATATCACATGTAGTGTAAAATAAAGTGTTATCATATATTTTATCATTTAGGTCTAAAAATCATATCAATAAGTCAGATCCAAATATGACCATTGTTTTGGCTTCTTTTATTTACAATTTTCTCGACATGTGAGGTCGGAAACAAGCTGTGTGTGTTTTTATAATTATCATTTTTATTGTGTTATTTACATGTTCTCTGGGTTTCTTCCAAGTTAACTGACGTGAACAGCCAATGGGAGTATTTCTCTATGTATGTGAGCATGTGATTGGCCAAAGTTTATCATCAACACAATGAACATTCTCATCTATTAAAGTCCATGATAATAATGCCTAGATGATGTCTTACAGTCGTATAAAATTATTTATATTACAACTTGCTACCATAACCCCAACTTACTCTTGTTATTTCAATAGCCATACCCACTTCCTTTCTTAGAAAAAGAAAGTGAGTATGGTTACGCGCCGTAAGCCCGTCCCCTCTCTCGGCTGAAACAGAACTGGACCGATCACAGCCGTGGGATGTGCAACGTCACACTCTCTACGCTGTGGAGCTATTCCAAAACAAAGACGATGGAAGATTTTCTCCTGAAAAAGAAAGTTTTTGCCGTACACCCAACTGGATTTTGTCACAATCGCTTTGTGTGATTGGTTTATTTGGCTAGTTCTAGTTCTCTCTATAGAATAGACAGAGACATAGTCTGGTACCCAGGCTAATAATACCAGAGAAAGAGAGAGAAAGTTAGAAATTAAAATATGAAGGTGTTTTTTCCACACAGCAGTTGGATGATTTAAACCTTTTAGTGTGAATATCACATGGGAGCTATTAGTGACTGTACAAAACACACATAGCGCTGACTTAAGAATAATTATATCCCAAATATAGCTTTAGCAAACAACCCCAAAACTATGTCCATAAATATCTCTGTATTTCATTTAAAAAGAACAATATGACAGTCACGCCACAAGAACAGCAATGTAGCACAATGCACTGCAGCCTTTTGTGAGTAAAATGACTATTTGTCTCTTTAGAATGGGTTTTTAAAAAGAGACAAAGCTCTGTTTAATGGCTGACTGTGGGGACAGGGTTTGTGTGTGCCTCCTTAAGCCTCTGTAAGAATGATTGGCAGCGTGCCGCATCAGAACGACGCTGCCGCTGAGCGATAAAGCATTCACCCACAGCCGCACGTGAACCTGGCGCACACCACGTCCTCTATCGGTCCTCACAAGGCGCCGAGAGGGCTAAAGCTCGACCCATCTGAAATTGAAAGTAAAAAGAGCCAAATCCAGTAAAAGCCCTTAAAATGACTTCGAGGAATCCTTCCCAATTATCCACAGCTGGGTCCCACACAGTCTCCAGCTGACGCACACACCTTTACCTGTCTGCAGGGCGGTCACAGGAAGACATTGTGAAAGTAGAGAAGGTGTGCACATCATTAGAACATCCGCCGAATATAACACAACGTTTAAAAACAATTTACAATGCCAAGACTCCAACATTATTTTTTTTGTAAACCCACACATCTTTCAAAAAAAATTAAATAAAAACAAATTTGATTATTTTATTCTCCAGTAAAAGTTTATAAAAAGAATACAATTTACAGAAATTTGTGTCAGAAACTCTATCATCTCTCTTCACACACATGAAGTGAGAGATAAAGTTTAAAACAGGTGTGTCAAACTCATTTTAGTTTAGGGGCCAAATACAGCCCACTTTGAACTGAAGTGGACTTTTATAAATAATGACAACTCCATTTTTTCTCTTTGTTTTAGTGCAAAGTACAATTACATTAAAATGTCAGCCTTCAGCATGTATGTTTCCACAATCTCACCCTCATAATATATCTTTGATGCTAATGCTATTTTACTAACAATAACGTAACAAACTCTTATTGCTGCATCAATTGGTTCCCAGCTACAGGTAAAAACGGATTTTGACATTTTAACAACTTATTACTTTACAAATTTATTCTACGGGCCATATTGCACCACAATGGTGGGGGCCGCAGGTTTGTCACCTGGGGTTTAAATATATTTTTCTCAGTTCTCAGCTCTTACTTTTATGCACAGAATATGAAAATGTGTAGCATTTCACTGAGAGCAAACATTTTAGGCATTTTTCTGATTTTTTTATATTCTTCTTTAAATAATAGCATAAAACTACTTTATTCATATTCAAACTGAACATAGGATATCCATAACCAGGTATATCACTGCTGCCTTTAACATGGCTACCTCCATTTGGTTTCTGTTGAGTGGTGGTGACTCCTCTTTTCTTGGCTTTTGATAATTGAGTGATCAGACACAGAGCTGACTAAAGTAACTAACTTAGGGGCTTTGTAAATCTGCAACTGAACAACAAGATACTGGTCAAAAGTTGGTTTTAAATAGTAAGTAAGGGCCCCAGAAACTGTTTACACATCTGCCCATTGTAAAAAAAGAAGAAAAAAAACTCTGCCACTAGAGTTTTACAACTGAGCTCTTAAGGAAGAAACTGACAGAGGATCTGTTTATCACTGCTGGAGGAGCACACATTCTCTACCATTAGGGTTCTCAGGATACTGGAGCCTATCGCAGCTACTTTGGGCCTGAGGGGGGGTCAATGGACAGTAAGTCACAGGGCTGACGCTTAGAGACAGACAGTGACATACAACCAATCACTCTCACATTTATTCACTAGGGACACTTTATAGTGGCGAATTAACCTGTACATGCATGTGTTTGAATGGTGGGAGGAAGCTGGAGTACCCGGAGAGAACCCACAGAAACACGGGGAGGACATGCAGAGTCCTCACTGAGGTAAGCTGGGTGAGGATGTTTGGCCAGGGTTTGAACTCACAACCTTTCTATTTATAAATTAAAAAGTAAATGTATCATCTGACATACTGTAAATTTTCTTGTTGTTTAGTTCAATAACAACAGCATGTCCCTAGCACAGGTGTGCATACAAAGGATGGGTGTAAGTTGTGGAACTACAATTTACCCTCCAGTTAGTGCCTAAAACTTTAAACTATCCTTTAACATTTAAAACCATTTTTTTTAAACCATTAAACATAAAGTTTGTCTGGGACTGAGCAGCACATAAATGAGGTCAGGTTTAATTCTGTGTATGTTCCTCCTGCTGCAGCGAAGACGCCCAGTCATCATGTTTGTAATGTGTTACAGCTGGGTGCCTTTTGGTAAATTGTCTTTCACCTGATGCCTGATGATACCACTTGTCAATGCACAGTATCCATCTATAACTCACACATATAGGTAGGCCTCACAGCAGCAGAGCAGTAAATGTCAGTGTCCTCAGAGGAGCCCTGATTTGTCCTTCGCCATCTCTGTGGCCTACATTGCTTCTTTGTTTGTCTTTGTCTCTACTCCAGAAAAAGTATAGCCACACAGAAAGCTCCGCTCTGAGGATAATTCCATTCACTCCAGCCCTTGAAATGAAACTTATTATAACAGATGGCTTTTTTTTTACCATAAATTCATAGAGAGTTTGCAGAAGAATAAAACCCAGTGATTGTCAGAACAGTTTCATTAAAAGCCAATAAAAGTGGAAGTGACTGCCAGTCTCAACTTCAATACATTTTCAATTGGTTGGTTAGATGGTTTTGGCATTAGAAAAAAGTTCTGCTTGTAGAGAAGACTAAATAATACCACAAGGAGGCACCAGAGATATACCTAACACACATAATCCGGTGGTGCTACACCACGGCAGCCTGGTTTCTCGTGTTGGGGCTGCTGACTTCTAACAATTTTCATTGTTTCAAGTGAGAAAGAAAGTGTGTGTGCTGTGGGAAAAATTCTATTTTTATTTTATTTTATTTAACATTTATTTATACAGGATACATTATAATCGGTTGCCACTACAATTTTTTTTTACCCAGACTTGGGCTGGGATATGGTCGCAAACATCATAGACCATGGAGATTCCTGTCTGACCGAGATCCGTTAGCCTGTCCATCACCACCTGTCCTACTGCTCTCACGCATATCCTGCACCACTCTAACACACTTCACCACTGTCCTACTGCTCCCATACATATCCTGCACCACTCTAACACATTTCACCACTGTCCTACTGCTCTGACACATCTCCTGCACCACTCTAACACACGTCACCACCATCCTACTGCTCTCACACATATCCTGCACCACTCTAACACACTTCACCACTGTCCTACTGCTCTCACACATATCCTGCACCACTCTAACACACTTCACCACTGTCCTACTGCTCTCACACATATCCTGCACCACTCTAACACATTTCACCACTGTCCTACTTCTCTGACACATCTCCTGCACCACTCTAACACACTTCACCACTGTCCTACTGCTCTCACACATATCATGCACCACTCTAACACATTTCACCACCATCCTACTGCTCCCATACATCTCCTGCACCACTCTAACACATTTCACCACCATCCTACTGCTCTCACACATATCCTGCACCACTCTAACACACTTCACCACCATCCAACTGCTCCCATACATCTCCTGCACCACTCTAACACATTTCACCACTGTCCTACTGCTCCCATACATATCCTGCTAACATACATGCATGCTGTTGCGTAGGATCAAAGCCACTGGAAAGAATTCAGATAGTGACATCACTTTGAAAAACAGTCTAGTTAATAAATAATCCAAGCTCTCATGCAGAAAAGTCAGTAGTAGCTACAAAGTGTACCCCAAACTTTTCACGTGCTTTTCAGTAAATGGCAGTCAGATTTTTTAGACCAAACCCCCAATTCCACATGATCTCCCAACCTACTGACAACTCACTGAACTAATCTACTGTCAATGTACCACCACCAAGTCTTAACGTGGATCAACCCATCATTAACACTATATGCCTTTGAGGGTCAGAGATCATCAGGAGGTCAGGGGAGGGTCAGACACACCCACCTCTGCAGCAGGCTGAACCCATGTCGGCCAGTGTACATCACAGCAGTCAAAATGTCCCATCCCTGAAATCCAATGTAGGCGTCCGGACAAACAAAACAACAGTGTGTCCTAACTAGACAAATGTGACCGCTCCAAACCAAGGGGCTGTCCCAAGACCAGCGCATTGTGGGCTGGCAGCAGATGTCCAATGCAACAAGTGTTTTTTGGGGGGTAATCCGAGCACACTGGTGGCTGTGTCGTGTCAGGGTTTTCCATGAGAGCGGGCAACAATGGTGGGATTACATCTTCAGATTAGATTAGATTTCTCTCTCTCTTCATCACCCTTCATCTTTTTCTGTCCTTCTTTCTCAAATTAGTTTTTTTTAATCTTTTTCTCATTTTCCAGTAATCCCTGAGTGCGGGTGCACAGATAACTGCAAGTCCATTAAGCCAAATGTTGTGTTCATTTGTTTGGAGTTGGGTTAACTCTGAAAACCTCCCTTCTTGATCATTTTGGTTGAACTAAAGAGCTAAAAGGCTACACGTTTATGTTTGCAGCATACAAGCACAATTTATAGCCAAAATGTGCTGGTATATCTAACCCCTCTTTAGTTTGTTGGTTAAACCTTTGAGAAACCAGACCAAATAACATTTAGCAAATCCATACCCTCAAATGCATTTGGTCAGTAACATTACTTGCATAAAAAACTGTGTTTTCATTGTAGAACACCATAAAAATAGTGACCAAGATTTAGACAGCTTTTTAATGAAAGTTGTTGAACAATAGAACGATATATGGGCCACACAGCAACAGCCTTTCTATCAAAGTTGTATATATATACATCTACACAGACATTGATTTTTGATTTCAAAAATGAGCTGTGCCATCTCAATTTGTTTCCCCTCTGTAATGCCTCCGGTCCTAAAGACAATGAAGTGATATGTAATAAATACAGGAATAATAAAATAAAATTGGTTAATATTTGTAAAAAAAAAATGTACAGTGAGAGTGAAACAATCCATTATTGACATGAATAAATACAACTAATATTTTCTCCAAATGCTGATGTTCCAGCTTTGATAAAGTCATTTGGGTTCAGTTTTAATCAAGACTGAGACACTTTTTATTGAGACAAAGACATTTATTTCCAACGTCTTGTTGCGACTGACTCTGACTGAACAAGATGCAACCAGGCAACGAGGCAATAAATAGCCTGGAAAAAGGCACATACAGTATTTTTAATGTTTGTTGGTGAGAATCATCCTGCTTTTCTCACCTCCCTCTCACAGCCCGCAAGCTTGTTCACTTTATATACAGTCATATTTTATGCTTTACTTAGACTGACTATTACCCAGTTTTCATAGAGTTTCCACAGAGATATATCTCGATACAAAGTGAACCACCTTTGTCATACAGAAACCCCAGGGTTGACCTCAAAGTTACCTCGCTAACTGTTACTTAACCTTTGAGAACCATGTCATGAGGTCAACAGTAAGAGGTCAGCAGGTTTCTTATTGATTAGCAGCAGTGTTTGGACAATCTGACTTTACTAACCTCAGCAGCACAAACACAGGCGGAGGTTACGTTGGCGCACAACTACTTAATCAAAATGACAGATCCCACAAATGGACTACAAAGTATTATTCTCCACTTCTCTGAATGGCTAAAATGTGTCAGAGCAGATTAAGATCCAGTTAAAAGTTAGAAACACAGCCCAGTGACTAATCAGCATCAACAACCGAGCTGCCGGTGTCAAAGAGGAAGGAAAAGATGCTGTACGGAGAGTGACTAAAGGAAGGTGTCTGCACAAGCGGCACACAGCTGGCTGGAGCAGGAACATAAGGCATTAACTTTGGCTAGAGACAGTGTAAAGATATGTCACATAAAATTACATGCAACTTTGTGTTAACTCTCTCAGATCTGTCATTGTGATTGGTTGTTAAACATGCTGTACCTAATTTATTTTCATAAATGCTATTAGGTTTAAACCCCAAATAGTATATTGTAAAAACAATCATCTGTAAAAAAAAAACGGATTTATGATACTGTTTATTACTGAAGATTTAAATAGACCTGTTACCCAGGGACAGAAAACATTGGCCAATCACAACCTCGCAAAACCACATGCTTGAAAAAGGCACACTCCCATACTGGTCGACATCGGCTTGTCATATGACATTTCAGCACTGAAAATGTCTTTTAACACAATGAAAAAGCTTAAAAAAGAACATCAACAGAGAAAAGGGAGGCAACATAAAACATTGATAAATACTATCAATTCAATTACGTAATGTTTAACAAGGCGGAGATATTTGCCATTCTGATGCTTAGGTGAGCGCTAAACTTTAGTTTGATGTAACGTAATGAAATGAAAATAAAAATAAAAAGTTTTTTAATAAAATAAAAGCAGGAGAAGTCCCTAGGCTTCATTTGGGTTAGACTCAAATCTGAGAGAGGGACGGGAAAATGAAAATCAGGTAGTGGAGCTTTAAGTCCTGACTCTGCCTGTTTCACATGACACAATAGAGCTAACCCAGGGTTAACGTTGATAACGACAATCTGTTATGCTACCGTTCCAAGTTGAGATTGCTAGGGTTTGTCTAACTGGGCAGGAGAGACATATCTGGGCAGGTTCAGCAGGCTTTGTAGTACAGGGCCCTGGTCAGAGTAGGAGGACCCAGTTCTCAGGTTTTAACTATGAGTATGTTCAGCCTGTTTTGAAATAGTGTAAATGTCAGATAACTATTTGAAGAATGTGAAAATGTGTGAATAAAGATCTCAATGTACTAAAGCACAAATAGTCAATGAGAAAAAAAGCCACACACCCAGCTCAGAACAGAAAACACTGTTGTGGTAACATTGCATCCCTTTGATTGGCACCCATCTTCTTTAACCAAGCAATCAGCTTCAGGCAGAGCTGCGGAGGCATTGATCATTTCTCTCAAACTAATCGGGCGGGGATTGTCATGGTGTAAACATATAAACTTTCATCCAGCAGCCATCTTTGTAATCTGCCAGTAGGATTATACTAGGAAATCGCGCAGGCGGATCAGGACGAGGGGGATTTGAAATGTATCCAGAAGAGTTTTCATGTTGGCTCTGTACAGCAGGAGTCACAGAAAACAAACAAAAAAAAAAGACTTAAGGAAACATTCCACTTACCAATATCACTTTCTTTGTGGTTCTTGATGAGCTCGGCAAGTTCAAAGTTTCCGGCGATGATAGCCACCTGCAGAGACACAAGGGGATGTAAAATAAATAGATATTTAATAAAACTCTACTCTATAGTAACTCTACAAATACACTGCACCAAATGGAATAATACATTGGACCAAATCTGGTAATCTAAATTCACGTGGTCTGTGAATAAGATTTATTCCACAGCAATCAGACAGTTTTAAGAAAAAAGTGTATGTTTTCTTTTTCAGAAAATTTAATAAAAAAGTGTATGTTACAAATTTTAGAAAAAAGTGTATGTTTTTTATTATCTTGATTTGTTTTGACTTGTACTCAAAATTACTTTTATTGTCTGGAAAGAAACATTATTTTGTTTTTCACATAAATTTCTTGATATTTTTTTATAACAAAAGGGAAGCATCTAAGTATATTCATAGATGTTCTCATCCCAAGTCAACAATAATTTCATGTAACTTATATGGCTTTGTTGTGCTTTAAATCTGATTTTTTTTACTTACAAAATCCCTAGATGCATCTGGTGGGGATTCCCAAAGATAATTCTTTTCTCAGCTCCTTAAATTTCTTACCAGGATTTTTACAGATTTTGTGATGTCATAAGTAAGTCCAGCCCTGACTTGAGAATCATTGGTTTATGTTTGAACACACAGCCAATCTCCAGGATCTTTCCTTGGGAGGACTCCTCTGGAAGAAACCAGCTGCTGATGGTGTGTTATATATGGTTCCAAACCCCACCTCCTCCCAAGTACTGAGCCCTAACCCTAATCCAAAATACCAAGGATGCATCTGTGGATTCTTCGTGCTCTTTCCCTACCCACAATGCACTGTAAGTGATTTGAAAAAAAAAAGGTGGTAGAAGAGGAAGTGTGGCTTAAAACAGAAAATTTTCAGTCCAGGTGTATATTTGCTTGTTCAGAGAAAACTTTTTATTTTGCTCAATAAACTAAAGAGCCATTTTATTTTGCGTGAGATTTTATCATTGTTGACATGTCAGTTGCTATTAGCTTTTTGAGTCACTCATGCAGAACCTATCACATTCAGCTGCTCTCCTTTTACAAATAATACATAAGACTTAAATAAAGTAAATATCAGAAACTGTAACAAACTATTCAGCTCCACAAATGTTTTTTTTTTTAATAAGCCATGGATCAGACACACACCAGACTGTATATAAAAATAATCTGTTGGGTTTTTCATTCCATTAGTTTTTGTAAATGATAACTTTTATTTGGTTAACATTGCATTTTATATTTCAGTAGTCAAATATTTAATGAGCAATAACTTCATACAACAAAATTAAGCATTTTATTTAGAGAAGGAAAAAACAGTGTCAAAACTTTTGATGATGCAGCTCGGCCACTTTGTAGGCTGTTTCAAAAGACTCTAGCCCGGGTTTTTATTTTTATTACATTTTTTTAGGACAGCGTACAATTAACATTAAGCTGCAGCTCATTCAGAAAAGTAAAAACAAGTCTCCAATAACACTTGGAAAAGTCACTAGATTTGTTGAAAGTTGCTTTTTATGAAAAAGACTCACTAAAGGGGTTTCAATAGTCACTGAGTTGGCAACACTGAGAGTCTGATCTTCACAGATTGTGTTTAGTGATATTGTGGAGTTGTAATCATGTTTAACCATCTGTAGCACTAATCTACTAAACACACATGTTCAATACCCATGCTCACCATGCGAGTCACATGACCACAGCAACAGGACGGACACTTCAGATTTTCCTGTTGTTTAAACCCGCCACAGCTGCCTGTTTTTTCCAAATGCCCTTGCATCATTCTTCGTCCTGACTTTTTACATTTGCAATTCCGCTTTTGAACATTACAGAATTCATAAATACATAAAGTGTTATTGTTTCAATCGACGCCGTATGGATTATTTTATCAGGGTCAGTGCAAGGCTGTCTCTTTGAATAATGTCTTCCCAGAAGACACACAAGATAAGCATAGTTCTCTGTTGGGCTATTATTTCAGAAAAACATATTGTGTAAGCATCATTATTGTTCTCCTGTGAAAAGCAGCATTGCATGCTGGGAGTTCTTATACCCAGAGCAGGTAAGAGTACTAATACAAAGCTATAGTCAGCCCAGAAAAAGAATGCAGAATATTTAACTTTTCACCACCTAATAATAAAATTCTGACATGGTATCAATCAATTTATTTTAACAAAAAAGCTCCAAAGATGTATCCAGCACAGCAAAAAGCACTTTCTCGGTTTTATCCCAAGCCAATAATTCCTTGTTGATGCCAGTGTCGCCCCCTTATTCAAGAGCAAACAAGTGATTGGCCAAATCAATTAAAATCCTTGAAAAAAAGGTAACATCTTAAGGTCTTGTGTTTTTGTTTATTCACAGATGATTTCTGTTCCAACATGCTGTTACTGCAATTCATGGATATACACTCACCGGCCACTTATTTAGTACACCTCTTCAATTGCTTGGTAACACAAATTGCTAATCAGCCAATTACAAGGCAGCAAACCAGTGCATTAAGCATCTAGATGTGGTGAAGTCAACTTGCTGAAGTACAAACTGAGCATTTAAGTGACTTTGGATGAGGAATGGTTGTTGGTGTCGGGCTGGTCTGACTATTTCAAAAACTGCTGAACTACTTGGATTTTCACGAACAACCATCTCTAGGGTTCTCAGAGAATAGTCCAAAAAAAAGAAACTATCCAGTGAGCAGCAGTTGTGTGGACAAAAAGGCCTTGTTAATGACAAAGATCAGAGGACAATGAGCAGACTGGTTAGAAGCACATCAAACCCTGAAGCAGATGGGCTACAGCAGCAGAAGACCACACCAGGTGCCACTCCTGTCAGCTAAGAACTGGAAACAGAGGCTACAATTCACACAGGTTCACCAAAACTGGACAATAAAAGATTCCTGGTTTAATGAGTGTTGATTTCTGCTGTGACATTCAGATGGTAGAGTCAGAATAAAGAAAATAAAACCATGGCTCTATCCTGCATTGTCTCAATGGTTCAGGCTGGTGGTGGTGGTATAATGGTGTGGGGGATATTTTCTCGGCACACTTTGGGCCCTTTAGTACCAACTAAGAATTGTTTATTATCCTGCCTGAGTATTATTGCTGACCATGTCCATCCCTTTATGACTACAGTGTACCCATCTTCTGATGTTACTTACAGCAGCAATATGCACCATGTCACAAAGCTCAAATCATCTCAGCCTGGTTTCCTGAACATGACGTTGAGTTCACTTTACTCAAATAACTTCCACAGTCACCACATCTCAGTTGAATAGAACACTTTTGGGATGTGGTTAAACAGGAGATTTGCATCATGGAAGAATCTGCAGCAACTTTGTAATACTATCATGTCAACATGGACCAAAATCTCTGAGGAATGTTTCCAACTAAGGTATATTTTTGCTACAAAAGCACTAAAAACCCTAACATAGCCATAACAGTCTCCCATCATTCCTTAAAGCTGCACTACCTGATCTGTTGTCATTCCTGTCTCAGACTCCACTCTCCCCCAAAGGCAGCCTAGGGAGCTCTCCTGCTTCTCTTTAATTAAATAAATTAAACCAGGCAAATCTTTCCTCCACAATATACTAATAAAGTATGCTAAACTGAATTTTAGCACTTAGCATTACCTAACTGTGACTTTAGCATAAGGTCGGCAATTATCGCCACTATGTTATTTGAATTAACAGTATTTATTTGCATTTAACATTGCCTTCCTTTTCTCTGTTTATTTTTCTTTTTTTTAGGTGTGTTTCTGTCTTAAAAGACATTTTCAGTGCTGATGATACTTTATCAGCAGCTCTTACACTTCCTAGAATCTCAGATAAAAAGCCGGTGAAGACCAATAGGAGCACTCAGTTTTCGAGCATGTGGTTTGCTCGCATGTGATTGACCAATTTTTTTTTGTTCCTGAGTAACTTATTCAATCCTCTATAATGAACAGTATGTTGCATCAGAAAGACATTTTTTCACTTATGATTGCTTTTACAAGATACTATTTGGGTTTTAGACCATTTTCCCCAAAAATGAAAATAAAGATACCAGATACAGTATGTTTAATGGGACCGTCTAATTGCAGGGAAGCAGGGGTTCCAATGACTCAATATAAGTCTAGTAATTAAATTCATGACAAAACGGTCCACAAATAAAATAAGCAGGGAAATAATACTAGGGGCAGAAATTTGTTCCACGTTGACTGAGAACTGTAGTACAGATGCACTTAAACACAACGGCAAACTCTTATCACGCACACTTCTTTAACAGGCTATGCATTTTAGCTTATGTGTTTTGTCTTGTGTATGCTACTCTGAATGATTGGAATTGAATATTCACTATCAGACACAGCCTATTAACATAATATCTATAGTGCATGGTTATGATTGCTTTATATGTTTTAAAAAAGTATTGGTTTTACTAGCAGATCATGATGGGAGCTGTTAGTTTTGGTTTAAAGTGCCTCCTCAGCAGTGCACATAGAGTGGTGTGCTGTGCTTATATCCACCAGAGGGCAGCAGGGGTCAGTGGACACGCTTGTGTGTTTGTGTGAGAGTGACCCAGATCAGTGATGTTGACGGTTGTCCACAGAAGAGCAGCGGTGACTTACAGTGGGCCTACAGTACGCCTCAGCTCAGAGCCATCTGTGTAAAAATAGAGTCCCTTTACTGGTGAGCAACACCGGTGCACAGGCTTTCACTCACAAACACACCTCTGGGGAGAGCCGGAGCGTTACATAAGACAGAGGAGCAGCGAATCGGGAGGAACAGGCGAGATGGAGCGCAGCGGATAAAGAGCAGTTTTATTAATAAAGCACAGTTTCCTCCACACATGACCTCCTCACACACAGCACACTGCTTTTCCATGTTTTCAGCTCGCAACACGGAGATTGTTATACAGGATATGGTAGAGAGGCTTAGACAGGTACAATGGAGCATTTTCAGGTCTGCTCTTTACAGTGTGCATTTTTGTTACATTTAATAAGCATGTCCATAATTATAGTAACAACACAGGATAACACTTTATAATAACTCACACTATTAAGCATTAATTGAGTATTTATAACAACTTAATTCATTATTTACAAAGCAATTCTAATTATTACTCCAACATTAATAATTAGAATTATGTTTTAAAGATTGTTATAAATGTATGGGTTAAGGAAGCTGTCAGAAAGGATGTGTGTGTACAAGTAAATATCTGTGCATATTTGTCTAAAGTTGTGCGTAAATTAAATTTTGTAAACTCTTGTAAAATAAAATGTTATTTCAAAAGTTTCAACTTAAAAAAATTACAAATACAAATTGCAATTTTTCAGTTGGTGTTTCTTCATTATGAATACGCATTGATAGCCGTAATCCATCTGTCAAAAATACAGGCATTATGTATCAAGCAGAAGATACAGCAGCTTGTGGACTCCTCCTACATTTATTAGCTGTATCTTGTGTCAACAATCAGCATTTTAAACACAAATTTAGCAGTACAGATATTTGTTCAAGGTTATTGTTCAATGTTAGGGTCAATAGAAATATATTTTTGTGATATGTATATTAGCATCTGTGGTGAATAATAGTTTTCTTCACCTTGTAAATGCATGTTAATACATGTCAATGTATACCTTACTTAAAAACAAGTGTAATTTAAAAGCTAATAATACAGTTTAAATTTGCCATCATTACAATTAGTAGCACATAAAGCATGGAGAGTTGCTTGAGTTTAAGTTTACTTAAAAGAAGTTGAAGTTGTAGATGGATTAAGATGTGAAGAAGATGAGGCTGGGTTGACAGAAGCAGCTGTGGACAGTTGTGGACTGTACAAGGGAGGGTTAATTTACAATCTATTTAGCAGAATAAGGAAAGTGTTTTCTAGAGTAAAAAGTATCAGAGGTTGGTGGGCATTGCAGGTGTAATGTTTAATGTAATGTTTAATGTAATTAACACCAAGCTTTGTCTGAATATCCTCTTCAAAGTGCTCACAACACAACCAAGAGGCTTTCTTCTGATCAGCCTCAGTCTGACAGCATCACCTTTAGGAAATCTGTGAGAGAACAATATCTATTTTCATAAAACAGGCACGTGTCAAATGTATTTACCAAAATGACAGATCTTGTAAAAGAGTAGTCCACTTTTAACTTTTGCATTTATTATTTTATTTCATTATGGCCTTTAGTGGATGTGCAAACTATACAGTAATTATTCAGTCAGAGACATTTATCCTTATCTTACCATAAAGCCATTAACGTTTGCATCAGATCTAAACATGTAAATTTGCTACAAAAATAGCAACACAACTGAAGGTTAGATATGATTGTATCTTTAGCATCTTCATATTATTGACCAAATTTGGTCAGGTGTATCATTTTAAACTATTGTTAAAACAGAAGGAGCCTTTATAGCAGCCTTTGGATCAGCTAACAAATGCTTAATAGTTTAACAAACTGTAAATATTCTGAACAGTATTTTAACAAATGCAGAATTTACTCACTCACAAACTGAAGGGTGGTTCATTTAGTGCAGTTGGACGATGAAAACGTTATCAGGTTATTTAAAACAAACACAGCTAGTGTTAGCTTTTAGCTAACAGTAAACAATCTATATTAATAAACAAACTAATTAACAAAAAACTAAGGCATATTGGATAAGAAACTTTGGAAAACAGATTAACAATAACAAACTTTGGGTGTAGAAAAAAGCTCAACTTTTGCTAATCTAAAATAGTATGGCTTCCACAAATCTCTTTATTTTGTTCTTAAATATCCAGCAGCAACAATTTCTCCAGAGGGACAGCGTAAACAATGAGATGAGTGATTGCCAACAATGACATGAAAGTACTGTGAACGCATGTGCAGGTTGTGGACTTTAAAAAAATAAACAATTTCCAGGATCTTGCACACAAAAACAATAACCTCAAGTTATTTTCCATCTATAGTCCTTGGGATTTGTATCTTCTGCTCGATACATAATGCCTGTGACCCCGCGATGTATATATTTGATAGTTTGTTTACAAGACTTTACAAAATTTTTATTTATGCATGACTTTTGACTTAAAAATAAACCCATGTACAATTGTACACAAATAATTTGTTAGTGTCTATAAATAGTTAATAAATTTATTGTTGATTTTCTATTATTTTTTATCTACTGTTTTATTGTGAGTTATTATAAAGTGTTACCCAACACAGGACTGTGGCCCTAGCACTGGGTTTTCAGATTTTTTTGTTGTGACCATAAAATGTTTATAGATTTAATAACTTTGTAAAGACAAAAACATATAGACCCTGGAATAAACATTATTGTTTTATCTTAAGCTAATAATTCCTTGTTGATGCCAGTGTTGCCAAAGGTAACCATCGTCACCTGTGAGCTGTTTGCTTGTAATCAGTGTGTGTATAAAAGGTCAGTGAGTTTCTGGAATCCTATCTCTCATCCAGTGCTGCACTGACATTTCTGTCTGAGTCATGGGGAAAGAAAAATAATTGTCAAAGGTTCTGAGGAAAAAGGTAATTGAACTGTATAAAACAGGAAAGGGATATAAAAAGATATCCAAGGAATTGAGAATGTCATTCAGCAGTTTTCAAAATGAGGGATTATTTTTAAAACCAAACCAAGATCAGGTAGACAAACAAAAATTGGATCAAATAAACATATATAAATAAATAATCTTTCTGAATTATGTTAGACAAATCATAGGGTGGTCAAAATAGCTGTTAATCACAAACTTAAATAATGCATTTTTAAATCTATATATCTTGATGACTGAAAATCAAATGATGACTTAGACCAGGGGTCCCCAACCCACAGTCCATGGTTCAATGCTACCAGGCCTAATCTACTAATCTCACCACACTCATTTTTCAATACTGCTACTAATACTAGCCAGGACAGCCATCCTAGCAATAATTTGCCTGATTCCTGTGGATTTAAGTTTTCATGAGTTGTTAATATTAAATTAGCCGTTTTTCCCATTGTTGTGATATTGTTAAAGGGCAATTGTTAAGTGGGTTTAAAACTATTAACGTTTTTGGACAGTAAGGACACGGGTTAACACTACCAATGCATTGCTTTTTCCACTACAATTTCCAATAACACAAATTTACAACTTTTTCCTTTTAGGGGTTGCAGGTGACTGGAGCCTATCCCAGCAGCTTTATTTTTATGGGCCTTATGCAGGGATCACGCTGGACAGTGGCCTGTCAGTCACAGAGCTGACAATTTGAGACAGACTGTGACAAACAGTCTGTCTCAAATGTGAATGCTTTCAGACTCCTCACAGAATTTGTGAAGGATGTAATAGTAAAATACATTTCTTCCAGTTTCAGTATTGACACAACCAGGCTCCCAAGCTAAGAAAAAATTTCTCTGTCTCGGTCTTGAAATATGAGCTTGATCTATATTTAGGAAAATAAATGAGATAATGAGGAAGTTTACCAAGACATCCTTTGTAAAGTAAAAGCCCTGTTGCTCTCTTTGGGCTGTTTGTGAGCCCATACGACTTTAGTATAGAGCACACAGTGATGAGTTCTGTAACTATCAGCTATAAACTGAAGGGCATTTGCACAAAGTGAAAAATGCATTCTGTGTAAAAGAAATGATAGTGACATATACAGGAAAATAAAAAAGCAATTCTGTGCTTTGAGATGCAGTACAGTAACGTGGTGATGTGAACAGCAGCAAGAGAATGAGGTTTAAAAGTAGATTTGACAATGCATAAATGCATGGATGGCAAGTCCACTGAAAATAAAAGAATCTACCCATCAGACTGTAATTTTGTCCCAGCATCTTAAAGAAAGAAATGCACTGATAATGATGACTTCTTCCTGACTACCATAAGGCTCTACAATCCATCAGTCTGTGGCCGATGAAATCTCTAAAAAATAATTTATAGAGACTTAACAGCTGAATTTAAACATGGGGATTAATAGTTGAATTAAGTTGAATTTAATTCAGCTATAGTAAGTAATTAAGTAAAGTTGGGCATATTCTATGCAATCTCTGGCCAGGATTTGACCCATTTTCTGGTTATAGAGTCAAATTTCAGGTTCCTTGTGCGTACTAGTTGTGCTGTGAACAGGGGGTTACAAGAGGTGATTAATCCCTCCCAATGGAGGAAATGCTAACGTGTCAGAAACTTTGGTCATAGCAAAGCATCGGGGAGTACAGTGTGAGCACATACATCGTGCTCTTCAGCTTTCCTCAAATGCCATTTACAAAGACAGTGTGAGTTGGGGTTTGTTTTGGAACACTCTAAAATAGACTGAAGTTTATAATAATATGGGTGATGAAAAAGCAACAGCAAATGTTCATAAAAAAACAAAGCACACCACAGAAACTCTAAAAAACATGCATTTATTCCTTTACAAATAGAGTATCTAAAAAGAAAAATGCAATTATTGGGACTGTTACAAAATACTGCATTGCGCTACAATGGGAAACTGAGGAAAACATCACAAGCAGTAATTGCCATGTACTTAATTAATGATAATTAAAAAGTTTAGCTGCATGTAAACATATAGTTAAAACAGAATGGTTAAGCAGAGATATAGCAAAACAGGGACATAGCACATCTTTTTTAATGATCCATATTGTTTTTGTAAGACACTGTATATAGTTGTTGCATGCTATATCCTTTATTTTACCCAAACTATTATTATTGTCAATATATACTAGTCCTACATTTGTATTTCACATATTTATGTTCTAATGTAAAAATAAATGTTATATATATTTGTGTCGCAGCGACAATAGTCTTTACTGTGGTGAGGACTAAAGGGCTCAACACTATTCACAGTTGCATTATGTTGTGAGCCTAATCCGCTGCGTCACATCTGTAGTATCTTTTGTAATGTTTGTTATTTTTTATTATCAAAACAGGTCAAACCTTCCCATTTGTACCATATAACATACCAAAGAGTCTAATCCAAGATAACAATCATAAACCAGGTAAGCAGAGCTGTGGGAAACTCTATTTATGTGCGGTTACCATCCTCCGCCCACAGCGCCCCACCACTGCCATAAACCGCCCCTCGCGCGTCCTCTCCCCGTTCGGCCCAGTTGTCATGGAAACTGATGGTTGTGTATAGCATCGAGGTATCCAGTGGATGGGAGCAAGGTATGGAAGTGGATGGAGCTGTTATTGTCCCATTACAACATCAAAGCCAAGGGGTGGAAGTGCTCCGACTCATTTTGTAGGCTGCGTTTGAACAAAACTGCCAAAACAATATATTTGTTGTGTCTTAATAAAGATTTAATAAAACCTAAAGAGGAGAGTCAATCACTTCCTACAGCTGCATAGAGAGGACAAACTGAGCACTGATGAGAGGGAAGCACACAAATCATTGCATTTAGGACATGTGTGTTTTATTTTTCAACTGAAACACATCTGTCACTCATCAGCAATATTTTATACCCACTATAAATAATAAACATCAACAGATTTAAATTTAAGACATGACCTGAATCAATATAATGCAGTCAGGTTCACAGGAGGCATCTGTCATAGAGAACAAATTAAAAGTGCATACAGTAAACATTTACCATCATTTACATTTACATTTACATTTAGTCATTTAGCAGACGCTTTTATCCAAAGCGACTTACAAGTGAGGAAAACAATGGAAGCAATTTCAACAACACAAGGTAACAAAAAGCACAAGTGCACAAAAAACTAGTCAGTTAAAACCTAGCACAGCATCTGAGAATCTGCTGATCTAGTAGCAGCAGGTAGATCATTCCACCAATGTGGAACAGATCCAGAGAAAGTACGAGAGTGATTTTTTCCTTTTTGGGATGGTACAACCAGACGTTGTTCATTTGCAGATCGCAGGGATCTGGTAGGAACATAGGTCTGTATCAGTGAGTGAAGATATGAGGGGGCGGAGCCAGTGGTGGTCTTGTAGGCCAAGAGCATAGCTTTGAACTTAATGCGTGCCTCAACCGGGAGCCAATGTAACCTAATGAGGAGAGGAGTTATGTGCGCTCTCTTCGGTTCTTTAAAGACCACTCTTGCTGCTGCATTCTGGATCAGCTGCAGAGGTTTGGTTGTGCAGCAGGGAGTCCAGCTAGAAGAGCATTGCGATAATCCATTTTGGACAAGACAAGAGCCTGGACTAGGATTTGTGTAGAGTG
>JALDNG010001867.1:0-47564 GCA_024349245.1 Neodontobutis hainanensis | reverse complement strand
TACAGTCTGTTGTAAAGCATTTCTAGTAGTGTTTTCTGATACTCATTTACAGTCTGTTCTAATGCTCCTCTACAGTCTGAACTACTGCACCTCTACAGTCTGTTCTACAGCATGTCTACAGTGTTTTCTAATAATCATATACAGTCTGTTCTAATGCTCATCTACAGTCTGTACAACTGCACTTCTACAGTCTTTTTTATTGCACATTTACAGTCTGTTCCTATGCAAGTATACAGTCTGTACTACTGCTCAACTACAGTCTCTTCTACTGCACGTCTACAGTCTGTTCTACTGCACTTCTACAGTCTGTACTACTGCACTTCTACAGTCTGTTCTAATGCTCATCTACAGTCTGTAATACTGCACCTCTACAGTCTGTTATAAAGCATGTCTAGAGTGTTTTCTAATACTCATATACAGTCTGTTCACTTGCTCATCTACAGTCTGTACTACTGCAGCTCTAGAGTCCATTCTTTTGCACATTGTCAGTTTGTTCTACGGGACGTTTACAGTCATTTCTATTGCTCATTTACAGTCTGTTCTAAGGTAATTCTAGAGTCTGTACTACTGCTGCTCTGATTTCTGTTCAACTGCACGTCTACAGTCTGTTTTACTGCATATCTACAATCTGTTCTAATTGACAGTCTGTTCTACTGGATGTTTACAGTCTGTTCTAAAGCTCATCTACAGTCTGTTCTAAAGCCAATCTAGAGTCTGTACTACTGCTGCTCTGACATCTGTTCAAATGCACATTTATAGTCTGTTTAACTGCACGTCTACAGTCTGTTTTACTGCACATCTGCAGTCTATTCTACTGCACTTCTACAGTCTCTTTTACTGCACATCTACAATCTTTTCTAATTTTCAGTCTTTTCTACTGCACATTTACAGTCTGTTATAAAGCTCATCTACAGTCTGTTCTAATGCAAGTCTACAGTCTGTACTACTGCTCGTTTACAGTCTGTACTACTGCACCTCTACAGTCTGTTCTAAAGCATGTCTACAGTCTATTCTAAAACTCATATACAGTCAGTTCAAATTCTCATCTATAGTCTGTACTAACGCACCTTTAAAGTCTATTCTTCTGCAGCATTGTTAGTCTTTTCTACTGTTCATCTACAGTCTGTTCTAATGCACATTTATAGTCTGTTCAAATACTCCACAGTCTGTTCTAATGCAGTCTGTACTACTGCACATCTATAGTCTGTTCTATTGGTCAAATACAGTCTGTTCTAATGCACAAAAACAGTCTTTACTACTCCACCTCTACAGTTTGTTCTACTTCTCCTCTACAGTCTCTGCTACTGAAGGTCTACAGTCTGATCTACTGCAAGTCTACAATCTGTTCTACTGCTCGTCTACAGTCTGTTCTACTGTACGACTATAGTCTGTTTTAAAAAAGGTCTTCAGTCTCTTCTAATGCACATCTACAGTCTGTTCTACTGCACATCTACTGTCTGTTCTAATGCCAGTTTACTGCTCTACTGCAGTCTATTCTAATGCACGTCTACAGTCTGTTTTAGTGCACATCTACAATCTTTTCTAATTGTCAGTCTGTTCTAAAGCTCATCTACAGTCAGTTCTAAAGCCAATCTAGAGTCTGTACTACTGCTGCTCTGAAGTCTTTTTAATTGCACGTCTACATTCTGTTCTACAGCACGACTATAGTCTGTTTTAATAGACGTCTACAGTCTTTTCTAATGCACTTCTACTGTCTGTTCTAATGGCCGTCTACAGTCTGTTCTAATAATTGTCTAGAGTCTGTTCTACGGCACGTCTACTGTCTTTTCTAATGCTCGTATAAAGTCTCAACTACTGCACCTCTACGATCTATTCTTCTGCACATTGTCAGTCTGTTCTACTGCACATCTACAGTATGTTCTAATGCACATCTACAGTCTGTTCTAATGCACATCTATAGTCTGTTCTAATGCTTGTCCACAGTCTGTTCTAATGCAGCTCTTTAGTCTGTACTACTGCACATCTACAGTCTGTACTACTGGACCTCTAAAGTCTGTTCTAATGCTCGTCTACAGTCTGTTCAACTGCACCGTAAGAGTCTGTTCTAATGCCAGTTTACAGTCTGTATCTCTGCTCTACTGCAGTCTTTTCTACTGCACATTTACAGTTTGTTTTACTGCAAATCTACAGTCTGTTCTAAAGCACATCTACAGTCTGTTCTAATGCAAGTCTACAGTCTGTACTACCGCTCATCTACAGTCTGTACTACCGCTCATCTATAGTCTGTTTTACTGCAGCGTCTAGAGTCTGTTTTGATAACGTCTACAGTCTATTCTACTACACATCTACAGTCTCTACTACTGCACTTCTAAAGTTTGTTCTAAGCACATCTACAGTCTGTTCTAATGCAAGTCTACATTCTGTACTACTGCTCTTCTACGGTCTCTTCTACTGCAGGTCTACAGTCTGTTCTAATGCTCGTCTACAGTCTGTATTACTGCACCTCTACAGTCTGTTCTTCTGCACATTGTCAGTCTTTTCTACTGGACGTTTACAGTCTTTTTTAATGCTCGTCTACAGTCATTTCTAAAGCCAATCTAGTGTCTGTACTACTGCTAATCTGAAGTCTTTTCAACTGCAAGTCTACAGTCTGTTCAACTGCACCTCTATAGTCTGTTCTAATGCTTGTCTACAGTCTGTATTACTGCACCTCTATAGCCTGTTCTAAAGCATGTCTAGAGTGTTTTCTAATACTCATATACAGTCTGTTCTAATGCTCGTCTACAGTCTGTACTACACCATCTCTACAGTCTATTCTTCTGCACATTGTCAGTCTGTTCTACTGGACGTTTACAGTCTTTTTTAATGCTCATCTACAGTCATTTCTAAAGCCAATCTAGTGTCTGTACTACTGCTGCTCTGAAGTCTGTTCAACTGCAAGTCTACAGTCTGTTCAACTGCACCTCTACAGTCTGTTCTAATGCCAGTATACAGTGTGTTCTATTGCTCTACTGCAGTCTGTTCTACTGCATGTCTACAGTCTTTTTTACTGCACATCTACAGTCTGTTCTAATGCACATCTAGAGTCTCTTCTAATGCAAGTCTACAGTTTGTACTACTGCTCATCTATGGTCTGTTCTAGTGCACGTCTACAATCTGTTTTAATAAACGTCTACAGTCTGAACTACTACATTTCTACAGTCTGTTCTAAAGAGTGTATACAGTGTTTTCTAATACTCATATACAGTCTGTTCTAATGCTCGTCTACAGTCTGTACTACTGCACCTCTATAGTCTATTCTTCTGCACATTGTCAGTCAATTCTACTGGGTTTACAGTCTGTTCTAATACTTGCCTACAGACTGTTCTACTGCACGTGTACAGTCTGTTCTACTGCATGTCTGCAGTCTGTTCTGATAAACGTCTACAGTCTTTTCTACTACACATCTACAGTCTCTACTACTGCACTTCTAAAGTCTGTTTCTAATGCACATCTACAGTCTGTTCTAATGCACATCTACAGTCTGTTCTAATGCTCGTCTACAGTCTGTTCTAATGCCAGTTTACAGTCTGTACTACTGCTCTACTGCAGTCTATTCTACTGCACGTCTACAGTCTGTTTTACTGCACATCTCCAATCTGTTGTAATTGTCAGTATGTTCTACTGGACATTTACAGTCTAATCTAAAGCTCATCTACAGTCAGTTCTAAAGCCAATCTAGAGTCTGTACTACTGCTGCTCTGAAGTCTTTTCAACTGCACGTCTACATTCTGTTCTACAGCACGACTATAGTCTGTTTTAATAGACGTCTACAGTCTTTTCTAATGCACTTCTACTGTCTGTTCTAATGGCCGTCTACAGTCTGTTCTAATAATTGTCTAGAGTCTGTTCTACGGCACGTCTACTGTCTTTTCTAATGCTCGTATAAAGTCTCAACTACTGCACCTCTACGATCTATTCTTCTGCACATTGTCAGTCTGTTCTACTGCACATCTACAGTATGTTCTAATGCACATCTACAGTCTGTTCTAATGCACATCTATAGTCTGTTCTAATGCTTGTCCACAGTCTGTTCTAATGCAGCTCTTTAGTCTGTACTACTGCACATCTACAGTCTGTACTACTGGACCTCTAAAGTCTGTTCTAATGCTCGTCTACAGTCTGTTCAACTGCACCGTAAGAGTCTGTTCTAATGCCAGTTTACAGTCTGTATCTCTGCTCTACTGCAGTCTTTTCTACTGCACATTTACAGTTTGTTTTACTGCAAATCTACAGTCTGTTCTAAAGCACATCTACAGTCTGTTCTAATGCAAGTCTACAGTCTGTACTACCGCTCATCTACAGTCTGTACTACCGCTCATCTATAGTCTGTTTTACTGCACGTCTAGAGTCTGTTTTGATAAACGTCTACAGTCTGTTCTACTACACATCTACAGTCTCTACTACTGCACTTCTAAAGTTTGTTCTAAGCACATCTACAGTCTGTTCTAATGCAAGTCTACATTCTGTACTACTGCTCTTCTACGGTCTCTTCTACTGCAGGTCTACAGTCTGTTCTAATGCTCGTCTACAGTCTGTATTACTGCACCTCTACAGTCTGTTCTTCTGCACATTGTCAGTCTTTTCTACTGGACGTTTACAGTCTTTTTTAATGCTCGTCTACAGTCATTTCTAAAGCCAATCTAGTGTCTGTACTACTGCTAATCTGAAGTCTGTTCAACTGCAAGTCTACAGTCTGTTCAACTGCACCTCTATAGTCTGTTCTAATGCTTGTCTACAGTCTGTATTACTGCACCTCTATAGCCTGTTCTAAAGCATGTCTAGAGTGTTTTCTAATACTCATATACAGTCTGTTCTAATGCTCGTCTACAGTCTGTACTACTCCATCTCTACAGTCTATTCTTCTGCACATTGTCAGTCTGTTCTACTGGACGTTTACAGTCTTTTTTAATGCTCATCTACAGTCATTTCTAAAGCCAATCTAGTGTCTGTACTACTGCTGCTCTGAAGTCTGTTCAACTGCAAGTCTACAGTCTGTTCAACTGCACCTCTACAGTCTGTTCTAATGCCAGTATACAGTGTGTTCTATTGCTCTACTGCAGTCTGTTCTACTGCATGTCTACAGTCTTTTTTACTGCACATCTACAGTCTGTTCTAATGCACATCTAGAGTCTCTTCTAATGCAAGTCTACAGTTTGTACTACTGCTCATCTATGGTCTGTTCTAGTGCACGTCTACAATCTGTTTTAATAAACGTCTACAGTCTGAACTACTACATTTCTACAGTCTGTTCTAAAAAGTGTATACAGTGTTTTCTAATACTCATATACAGTCTGTTCTAATGCTCGTCTACAGTCTGTACTACTGCACCTCTATAGTCTATTCTTCTGCACATTGTCAGTCAATTCTACTGGACGTTTACAGTCTGTTCTAATACTTGCCTACAGACTGTTCTACTGCACGTGTACAGTCTGTTCTACTGCATGTCTGCAGTCTGTTCTGATAAACGTCTACAGTCTTTTCTACTACACATCTACAGTCTCTACTACTGCACTTCTAAAGTCTGTTTCTAATGCACATCTACAGTCTGTTCTAATGCACATCTACAGTCTGTTCTAATGCTCGTCTACAGTCTGTTCTAATGCCAGTTTACAGTCTGTACTACTGCTCTACTGCAGTCTATTCTACTGCACGTCTACAGTCTGTTTTACTGCACATCTCCAATCTGTTGTAATTGTCAGTATGTTCTACTGGACATTTACAGTCTAATCTAAAGCTCGTCTACAGTCTGTTCTAAAGCCAATCTAGAGACTGTACAACTGCTGCTCTGAAGTCTGTTCAACTGCACCTCTACCGCTTGTTCTACTGCAGGTCTACAGTCTGTTTTAATAATTTTCTATATTCTGTACCGCTGCTTCTTACAGTATTTTCTACTGTGCATCTACAGTATCTTCTAATGCAGGTCTACAGTCTATACTACTGCACATCTACAATCTGTTCTATTGCTTGTCTACAGTCAGCTCTAATGCGCAATAAAAGTCTTTACTACTCCAGCTCTACAGTCTGTTCTACTGCATGTCTATAGTCTGTTCTACTGCATGTCTACAGTCTGTTCTACAGCACGTCTTCAGTCTGTTCTACTGCATGTCTTCAGTCTGCTCTATTGCAAGTCTACAGTCTGTTTAACTGCACCTCTTTATTTTGTTCTAAAGCATGTCTAGAGTATTTTCTAAAACTCATATACAGTCTGTTCTAATGCTAGTCTACAGTCTGAACTACTGAATCTTTACAGTCTATTCTTCTGCACATCGTCAGTCTGTTCTACTGGACATCTACAGTCTGTTCTAAAGCAAGTCTACTTTCTGTTCTACTGTACGTCTACTATAGTCTGTTCTGATAATTGTCGACATTCTGTACTACTGCATCTCTACAATTTGTTTTACTTCACAACTACAGTATGTTCTAATGCACGTCCATTGTCTGTTCTAATGCTCGTCCAAAGTCTGCTCTATTGCAGGTCTTTAGTCTGTAATACTGCAAATCTACGGTCTGTTCTACTGACGCCTACAATCTGTTCTGATAAACGTTCACAGTCTGTTCTACTACACATCTACAGTCTCTACTACTGCAGGTCTACAGTCTGTTCTAATGCTCATCTACAGTCTGTTCTATTGTACGTCTACAGTCTGTTCTAATGCACATCTACAGTCTGTTTTACAGGACGTTTACAGTCTTTTCTAATGCTCATCTACAGTCAGTTCTAAAGCCAATCTAGAGTCTGTACTACTGCTTCTCTGAAGTCTGTTCAACTGCAAGTCTACATTCTGTTCAACTGCACCTCTACAGTCTGTTCTAATGCCATTTTACAGTCTGTACTACTGCTCTACCGCAGTCTGTTCTACTGCATGTCTACAGTCTGTTTTACTGCACATCTACAGTCTGTTCTAATGCAAGTCTACAGTCTGTACTACTGCTTGTCTACAGTTTGTTCTACTGCACGTATACAGTCTGTTCTAATAAACGCCTACGGTCTGTTCTACTGCTCATCTACAGTCTGTTCAACTGCACCTCTATAGTCTTTTCTAATGCAAGTCTACATTCTGTACTACTGCTTGTCTACAGTCTGTTCTACTGCACATCTACAGTCTCTACTACTGCACTTCTAAAGTCTGTTCTAATGCACATCTACAGTCTGTTCTAATGCAAGTCTACAGTCTTTACTACTGCTTATCTATGGTCTATTCTAATGCAGGTCTACAGTCTCTTCTAATAAACGTCTACAGTCTGTTCTACTGCACATCTACAGTCTGTAATACTGCACTTCTACAGACTGTTCTAATGCTCGTCTACAGTCTGTATTACTGCACCTCTACAGTCTGTTCTAAAGCATGTCTAGAGTGTTTTCTTATACTCAAATACAGTCTGTTCTAATGCTCGTCTACCGTCTGAACTACTGCACCTCTACAGTCTGTTCTAAAGCATGTCTATAATGTTTTTTAATTCTGATATACAGTCTGTTCAATGCTTGTTTACAGTCTGAACTACTGCACTTCTACAGTCTGTTCTAAAGCATGTCTAGAGTGTTTTCTAATACTCATACAGTCTGTTCTAATCCTCGTCTACAGTCTGTACAACTGCACCTCTAGAGTCCGTTCGAAAGCATGTCTACAGTGTTTTCTAATACACATATACAGTCTGTTCTAATGCTCATGTACAGTCTGTAGTACTGCACCTCTACAGTCTATTCTTCTGCACATTGTCAGTCTGTTCAACTGGACATTTACAGTCTGTTTTAATGCCAGTTTACAGTCTTTACTTCTGCTCTACTGCAGTCTGTTCTACTGCATGTCTACAGTCTGTTTTACTCCACATATACAGTCTGTTTTAATGCACATCTACAGTCTGTTCTAATGCAAGTCTACATTCTGTACTACTGCTCACCTACAGTCTGTTCTACTACACGTCTACAGACTGTTCTGATAAACTTCTACAGTCTGTTCTACTGCATATCTACAGTTTCTACTACTGCACTTCTAAAGTCTGTTCTAATGCACATCTACAGTCTGTTCTAATGCAAGTCTAAAGTCTGTACTACTGCATATCTACGGTCTATTCTACTGCAGGTCTACAGTCTGTACTACTGCACCTCTACAGTCTTTTCTAAAGCATGTCTAGAGTGTTTTCTAATACTCATATACAGTCTATTCTAATAATCGTCTACAGTCTGTACTAATGCACCTCTAAAGTATATTCTTCTGAAGCACTGTAAGTCTGTTCTTCTGCAAGTCTACAGTCTGTTCTAATAATTTTCTACAGTCCGTTCTACTGCACGTCTACAGTCTTTTCTAATAATTAACGACATTCTGTACTACTGCCCCTTACAGTCTTTTCTACTGCGCATCCACAGTCTGTTCTAATGCAATCTGTACGACCAGACATCTATTGTTCCTTTCTATTGCTTCAATATAGTCTGTTTTAATGCCCAATAATAGTCTTTACTACTCCAGCTCTACTGTTTGTTCTACTGTTCTCTACAGTATGTTCTACTGCATGTCTACAGTCTGTTCTAATGCACAGCTACAGTCTGTTCAACTAGAGGTCTACAGTCTGTTCTAATGCACGACTATAGTCATTTTTAATAAACGTCTACAGTCTCTTCTAATGCACATCTACATTCTGTTCTATTGCACATCTACAGTCTCTTCTACTAGACGTCTACAGTCTGTTCTAATAATTGTCAAGATTCTGTACAACTGCACCTCCACAGTCTCTTCTACTGCACATCTACAGTCTGTTTTAATGGTCCTCTATGATTGTATATAGTCAGTTCTAAAGCCATTCTACAGTCTGTACTACTGCTGCTCTACAGTCTGTTCAACTGCACCTCCATAGTCTGTTCTATTGCAAGTCTACATTCTAATCTACTTTTCGTCTACACTCTGTTGTACTGCACGACTATAGTCTCTTTTATTAACGTCTACAGTCTGTTCTACTGCACATCTACAGTTTGTTCTATTTCAAGTCTACATTCTAATCTACTGTTCGGCTACAGTCTGTTCTACTGGACAACTAACCCTAACCCTAACAATTAGAACAGATTGTAGATGTGCAGTTCAACAGACTGTAAGACATGCAGTAGATAAGACTGCAGTAGAGCAGTAGTACAGACTGTAAATTGACATTAGAACAGACTGTAGACATGCAGTAGAAAAGACTGTAGACATGCAGTAGAACAGACTGTAGAAGTGCGGTTGTACAGACTGTAGACGAGATTAGAACAGACTGTAGTTGTGCAGTAGAAGAGACTGTAGAGGTGCAGTAGTACAGAATGTTGACAATTATTATAACAAACAGTAGACATGCAGTAAAACAGACTCTAGACAATTATTAGAACAGACTGACAATGCTTCAGAAGAATAGACTTTAGAGATGCATTAGTACAGACTGTAAACAAGTATTAGAATAGACTATATATGAGTATTAGAATAGATTGTACACATGCTTTTGAAGAGACTGTAGAGGTGCAGTAGTACAGACTGTAGAAGTACAATAGAAGTGACTGTAGAGGTGCAGTTGAACAGACTGTAGACGTGCAGTTGTACAGACTTCAGAGCAGCAGTCGTACAGACTTTAGATTTGCTTTAGAACAGACTGTAGGCGAGCATTACAACAGACTGTAAACGTCCAGTAGAAGAGACTGACAATGTGCAGAAGTAGAGGTGCAGTAGTACAGACTGTATATTTGTATTAGAAAACACTCTAAACATGCTTTAGAACAAACTGTAGAGGTGCAGTAATAAAGACTGTAGACAAGCATTATAATAAGGACTGTAGATGTGCAGTAAAACAGACTATAGACATGCAGTAGAAGAGACTGCAGTAGAGCAATAGTACAGACTGTAAACTGGCATTAGAAGAGACTGTAGAAGTGCAGTAGTACAGACTGTAGATGTGCAGTAGAACAGACTGTAGACGTTTATTAGATCAGACTGTAGACCTGCAGTAGAACATACCGTAGATGAGCATTAGAATAGACTTTAGAAGTGCAGTAGTAAAGACTGTAGATGTGCAGTAGAACATTCTGTAGACGTTTATAAGAAAAGACTGTACACATGCAGTAGAACAGACTGTAGATGAGCAGTAGTACAAACTGTAGACTTGCATTAGAACAGACTGTAGATGTGCATTAGAGCAGACTGTAGATATGCAGTAGACCAGACTGTAGACGTTTATCAGAACAGACTGTAGACGTGCAAAAGAACAGACCATAGATGAGCAGTAAAACAGACTATAAACTTGCATTAGAACAGACTGTAGAACTGACTCTAGACGAGCATTAGAACAGACTGTAAACGTCCAGTAGAACAGACTGTCAATGTGCAGAAGAATAGATTGTAGAGATGCAGTAGTAAAGACTGTAGACGAGCTTTAGAACAGACTGTATATGAGTATTAGAAAACACTCTAGACATACTTTAGAACAGACTGTAGAAGTGCAGTAGTTCAGACTGTAGTTGAGCATTAGAACAGACTCTATATGAGTATTAAAAACACTCTAGACATGCTTTAGAACAGATTGTAGAGGTGCAGTAATACAGACTATCGACTTGCATTAGAAAAGACTGTAGATGTTCATTAGAACAGACTTTAGTAGAGCAGTAGTACAGACTGTAAACTGGCATTAGAACAGACTTTAAAGGAGTTGACTAGACTATAGACGTGCAGTTGAAAGACTTCAGAGCAGCAGTAGTACAGACTCTAGATTGGCTTTAGAACTGTAGACTGTTTGTAGAACAGACTAAATGTCAGTAGAACAGACTGACAATGTGCAGAAGACATAGAGGTGCAGTAGTACAGACTGTAGACGAGCATTAGAACAGACTGTATATGAGTATTAGAAAACACTGTAGACATGCTTTGGAACAGACTGTAGAAGTGCATTAGAACAGACTGTAGATGTGCAGTAAAACAGACAGTAGACATGCAGTAGAACAGACTGCAGTAGAGCAATAGTACAGATTGTAAACTGGCATTAGAACAGACTGTAGAGGTGCAGTTGAACAGACTGTAGACTTGCAGTTGAACAGACTGTAGACAAGCAGTAGTATATACTGTAGACTTGCATTAGAACAGACTGTAGATGTGTATTAGAACAGACTGTAGACATACAATAGAAAAACTGTAGAGATGTAGTTTAGCAGACTGTAGACATGCAGTTGTATAGACTTCAGTGCAGCAGTAGTACAGACTCTAGATTGGCTTTAGAACAGACTGTAGACGATCATTAGAACAGACTGTAAATGTCCAGTAGAACAGACTGACAATGTGCAGAAGAAGAGACTCTAGAGGTGCAGTTGTACAGACTGTAGATGAGCATTAGAACAGAATGTATTTAAGTATTAGAAAACACTGTAGACATGCTTTAGAACAGACAGTAGAGGTGCAGTTGTACAGACTGTAGATGTGCATTAGAACAGACTGTAAATGAGTATTAGAAAACACTCTAGACATGCTTTAGAACAGACTGTAGAAGTGCAGTAGTACAGACTGGAGAAGTGCAGTAGAAGAGACTGTAGATGAGCAGTAGTACAGACTGTAGACTTGCATTAGAACAGACTGTAGATGTGCAGTAAAACAGACTGTAGACATGCAGTGGAAGAGACATTAGTAGAGCAGTAGTCCAGACGGTAAACTGGCATTAGAACAGACTGTAGAGGTGCAGTTGAACAGACTGTAGACGTGCAGTTGAACAGACTTCAAAGCAGCAGTAGTACAGACTCTAGATTGGCTTTAGAACTGACTGTAGACGAGTATTAGAACAGACTGTAAATGTCCAGTAGAACAGACTGACAATGTGCAGAAGAATAGACAGTAGAGATGCAGTAGTACAGACTGTAGACGAGCATTAGAACAGACTGTATATGAGTATTAGAAAACACTAGAGAGACCAGGGGATGCAGAGTCCACAGAGAGATTAGAGGAGGCAGAGGCCACAGAGAGACCACAGGAGGCAGAGGACACAGAGAGACCAGAGGAGGCAGAGGCCACAGAAAGACCAGAGGAGACAGAGAGACGAGAGGAGTCAGAGGTCAGAAAGAGATCAGAGGAGCAGTGTTGTGCCTGAACGCGTTCATGAACTATCGTTCAATGAACGCGATCAGGCACAACACTATTTTGGGCAAACGTGAACTGAACGTGCTGTATTACTGCCTAATGAACGTAACTGTGAACTCGTTCAATCTTTTGTCTGTGAATGGCATGCTCTTCGTTCAATATGGTGCCAGATTTCTATAGAGCCTTCTAGGTGAAAACCCGGCTAAAACACACCACAAACGGGTCTCAATATGTAGTGGAAAAACACCAAATCTGGCAACACCAGCCACAAGTGTAGCCCCGCCATCCCCAGCATGCGTGAAGCGTCATCAAAAAAAAAAAAAAGAAAGCATGGAGGCGGCAGCAGCACGTAACAAGGCGTATGATTATTTAAAAGAATTGTATGATTGAATCTTAATGATTACTGTCCTGTTTTTCTTTTAATAATTCCTCATTTAAAAGACCATTCAAGCAGCACGTTGTTACTCCTAGAACCAGTTTCTCCCGGCTCTTTGTTACGAGTGTTGGAACTAATATTATCTCAATAAAACTATAAAACCAATGTAAAGTTTGTCCATTTAATTCCATTCAGAAAAGGTACAAGCCAGCGCTGGGTCACAACACGTAGTTAACATGAGGTCAGCCCACGTGTTGTGCTGCTGGTCAACACAATGCTCAAAAGGTCCTAAGCTTTGGCCACACCTCTCACATGAGGGGACACTTCCTGCTTTGAATCAGTAGTTTTCCACTATGTGTTCCAGCCAGGGTAACCAACTGGTTCTAACTGGTTTAAACAGACGAGGTATGTAGTGTCCTAATCTAGCGTGCAGTGTATCATGCAGAGAGTGCAAATAACCTACAAAACAGTTATAAAAGTGTTTCTTATTTCAAAATCCTAACAACGTTTTCCTCTTGTTTTTGAGAATGTACTGTAGGGTTGAAACCAGCAGCTGCTACTAGTGTGGAGTGAATGGGCAGCAACAAAGCATTAAAGCATTAAAACAATGGGGAAATGCTCTCCTCAATGCTAATGTAAACCCTGGTTTGATAATATAAATTATTTTGTACATATGTTTATGTTTGTAAATATGTTTGAATAATTAAATAATTACTATAATAATAATCTCTGATCTCTAATTTTCTTCTTTAACACTGTGTTACTTTTAACCACACACCACCTACAGAGCCTAAAAATCATAAATAACAATTTATTACATTATTTTTGATGATTTACATCAAACAAGGAAACTAGCCGCTCTTCTAAAGACTAAGTGCATCTGGTGGGTCAGATACCTTTGACCCGACCTGCCCCATACTGCTCCAGTGGAAACGAGGCTCATGTAACTGAGTTGGAGGGATGTCCAACTCATTTTAGTTCAGGGCCACAGTCTGAGGAAAAGAGAGAGCAGCAAGTGGATGTCTGAGATCAGTGAGCTGCAGGACAGAACAACACAAGGACTCCTTCTTTCTGACTGCCATAAGACTCTACCATTAGTCAGTCTGTGGAAGATGAAGAATTCTGCCTTAACTCATTTGAAGAGCCCTAACAACCGAATTTCCATTAAATAAAGTTTAAAGGGGATTGTTACGTAGGCTGACTGGGAAGTGGCTGGACGTTTGTGAATTAGAAGTAATAATGAGCAGAAAACAGAAGCTATAATAAATATCAAAGTGCACAATGTGCAAAAAGTGCAATGGAGGCTGGTGGAGTTCAGTCCTCTCCAGCAGCAGAACAAAAAATGTTTATAACATCCGCTTAAATAACTGGGTAAAAAACATTAACACTTTTTAAAAAGTTATTAACAATAACTATGTTAGAATTCTCTTTGAAATAAGCCAAAAACCATAACCCATATTTAAAAACCAATACGATTTACAAACCCTAAAAACCAAAGACTTGTACTCACTGAAACCTAAACCATTCAACAACCCACTTTGTTTTCCCTCACATTCCCCTGCCTTGGTCTGACCCGGAACCTTTTTCGTGTGTTTGTTTCTCTGGGGTCTTTTTTTGGCCAGAAACCTGGACATATTAAAAGCACATTTAAAACACACTCACTTTTCTCGATACAAGTTCTAATTGTTTCTCCTCTTATTTATACAATCATTTGCGATGTCTTTATTTAAGTGCAACTTTGATTTTGTATAAAGTGATGTCTTCTTTAAAAGTGCTAAGTGTATCTTTAAAGTGCTCAGTGGACGTGTTCAGTGCGCTGTGCATTTATACATTACGTTAACGACCTGTTACAGGGAATAATAAAGTCATTTTGAGTTTTAAATTAACAGTTATGGATCTTTCAAAAGTAAATTTGACTTGAAACGTAGACATAAGGCATCCACCCACCCAGTGTGGAACAGGTACCTCTGGTTTGTGCTTGCTCTTTCTAGTCAAACAAAACATTTACAAAATATAACACTATTGATTTGAACTTTTATTGAAAGGTTAAAAGGTTCTGGTGGCTCCAAATGTGAGAAGGTGGTACTTTTGCTCAATGGGTGTCCAGTTTTTAAATTTGTGACATTAAGCAAATTAAGGTCTAAGCAATTACAAAAAGTTACATAATATAAAAGTAAACACATCTATTGTTAAATATATAAATTAATAATAATAATCCATCAAAGTGTTTAAAAATAATCAAAACATTGCAAAAACAAAACTGTTTAAAGTAACATGTTACAACAGGATCAACAGAATGAAAGTTAAGTTTCTAAAAACAAACAACACAATTCTTCAAAGGAACTTTATTTTGTAACAAACAATATGAAGAGAAGGAAAGCTCAGAAGAAGTCAGAGTGAACAAAACTGTGGATAAAGGTTGTAAATGAGAAGATCATAGGCTGTCACTTCTCCTGCGCTCCACCAGAGACCTGCTTCAGGAGAAGGGAGGCTGGCTGCAGGAGCCTTAGGGACATGGCAGGGCCTTTTTTCACACTCGGCAGCCTCTGTGCAGGACCGAACTGGTCACATTGGCCAGCAGTCCCAAAACCTGGTCCCAGGTTGGTGCTTTGTCAATGTGCTGTGACATATCCTGTTGTGTAATATTTTTGATATTATGTGTTTTATTCTTGTATACTTATTTAGTTACTCATTTATGCATGATGAGTTAATGTTGTGTTTTAAGGTTTATAATCAAGGATTTATATATATTATATCTATGAACATATTAATAGGAAAAAGAAAACATAATGATTAGTTTAATGCACACAGGAAAGATCTAGTTAAAGATAAGAGACATGTGTCTGCTCCAGAAGGGGTCAGAAAGTAACTGGGACAAAGTTAAAGGCTCTCGCTGTGAAGAGACGAGAGAAACCACCACAAGAGGCTTCAAACTCACAGATGGATCTCTCACATCAAGTCAACACCGTGTAAAGTGTGCTGCAGAAACCTAAAAGTCTGAGGACACAGCGCCCCTGCAGGACACACAGAACAACACAGACACACCTTATAAAAGTACAAATGTTATTTCTAAGCTTATTGCCATTTTATTTCAAGGGTTTTTATATTTTAACATTAAGCTTTGTTGTGTAGGAGACCAAATTAAAAAGCAAATGTCAAATGTAATCTTTATATTAAAAGTATTTGTTTTCTTTGCTCTGGTATCCTGACCTGTTACCCTCAGTCTTTACTTAGATTGTGCTTTTGTGTTGGTCCCACATGAGTAAAAACCCTGATCTGACTCTGAGTGTGTCGGCAGAGGTTTGTTTAAACTGATGGTTTGTGCCCTCGAGCACTGGTAATCAATCTTTGTAAACGTTATAAAGGATCTTTGAGAAGGATACGACACAGACTCAACATCGATAGAACTAATCAAACCTAAATAAAGAACAAATGAAGACAGAGTTTTAAAGACTCACAGAGGAACCCTAGAGCCCAAACTGAAGAGAGTCATCCTCAAATCTGCACTTGTTTGCATTAAAAATCTCATGTATTGTTTATTTTTCCTAGCAAACTTAATTTTTTAGCATTTGTGACATGTTTGTACTTTGGGTACAGCTGTGAACATTGAACATTACATTGAAAAGAGTGCGCTGCCATTGGTCGACACTGGCGTGTCATAAATGCTCCAGGAAGATTAATATCTGCTGAATGTGTCTTTTATTACAGAATAACTGCAACAGAGAAAATGGAGGCAACTTGAAACCCAATAAATTCTGTCAATTCAATAATGTAATGTTTTACAAAGCAGAGATAAATGCAGTATGTGGCTAAGCTAATGCTAAGCTAACTAACTACAGTTTGATATTTTTAAATAAAAAGAAGCAGGAGGTCCTCAGCTGCTTTTGGGAGAAAGTGAAATCTGAGACAGGGAAAAAGAAAATTTTCTATCGTTTTAAATCCAGGTAACTGCTATTTCTATTTTGTCCATTGTGGTCGCAGTGTTTTAGTAATAGTAGAGAACACAACACAACACTGACTCCCAGGACTGAACAGCAGAGGGCAGCAGTGCACCATCTGGTCCCATAAATGGTAAGTTTGTTTTATTCTTTTGTCTTTTGCTGTAAAAATAACTCTGTAACAGAAAAAGTAGACACAAGGTGTAAAATTCTGCAAAAATGACCACTTTCTATTTATTCTCTGAGGAGAATGGTAAACCTGTCTGTTTTTATCTGTAGCCGAAAGGTCAGCGAAAGTGCATAAAGGCTCCTTCGTTAAATACGTTTATGCTAGCAAAACATTAGCTTCAAAGATATATTGTGAGAATGAGTTTGTGAAAACACACACATGATGAACTACGGTAGCTCCACATGGACAAAAGACAATCTCTCGACATCCAACATTAACCTTTTTGGTCTGTGATTAATGAGAGCACTGACATTATAATGTAATTGTACCTCTTTGGGAAAGGGTACGCTGGCGCGCTTTGGCTGCCGCTCCTCTCTCCGGTTATTTTAATTTTTAGTAGTTTATTTTATGAGCTAGTGTCCTTTTTACTCGTGTGTGATGTGAATTTATGCTTTGCATTTTGGATTACTGCCCTTATCTTTGAGCGCTGTTCATTGGAATATACTCCACTGTTGCCTGGCCCAGGACGCACACTGTTTACACCGCTGTGAGGCTGCTGTTGGTGTGGACCCTTCTCGAATGGCTCTCAGGTACACAGCTACTCAGCTGTTGAACATGAACAGACACCTGGATATCGTCCCTGGCATACGTGCTTTCTGCAGTCATGCTGGAATACTGCGACCTAAGCGTTATTTACATCGCTCTGCAAGGCGTAGTTTTTTATGCTCAACATCTGAACATGTCGCTAATCCGAGGTTTCTGCGCAAACCCCATAGACTGCAGTTAAGACCCTCAGGGATTAATTTTAACAATTTGTCAGCACTCAAGCATGCAACTCAAGTTGCATCGGACTCATCTGCTTCCCTGCTGAAATCAGTGCTGTTTAACGTGCGATCTGTCAATAACAAAGCAGTTATTTTATCGGACATCATCTTAGAAAAAAATCTGGACCTTATCTGTTTAACTGAAACTTGGCATAAAGAATCTGACGGTCTTCGTTTTAATGAACTGACTCCTGCTGGCTATGGTTTATTTGAACTCCGCGTTCTTCTGGTAGAGGTGGGGAATCATGGTGCTACACAGTCAACAGCTCAACATGTGTCCCGTGTCTGTCCCCAAAACAGACTCTTTTGAATGTCTTGCTCTAAGTGTTTCTGCTCCACTCTCTACTGTAGTGGCTACAGTCTACAGGCCTCCAAAGACACATAAAGACTTCTTATCTGAATTCTCAGATATGTTATCTTTTATGTCTCAGGTTTGAAAAAATTCTTCTCCTGGGTGATTTCAACATCCATGTGGACACAAAAGACTCCACAACAACAAAAGACTTTATGTCCATACTGGAGTGCTTTGAACTTGACCAGCTTGTGGACTGTCCTACACATGTCAAAGGCCACATTTTAGACCTTGTAATCGCCAATGGCTTATTTGTCACTCAGTTGTTAACCTCTGACTTAGGTCTGTCTGATCACCAGGCTGTCTTTTTAACATGGAGTTACCTGTAATGTTCTCTAGTTCTTCTCGTTATTAATTATCGCAAATGGAGATCTATTGAGCCCACTGATTTTTCACATTTTATTGAGACTCTTTTAAGTTGTGATTCTCTGTCTGATGACCTGGATGATAATGTTTCTGTGCTGAACTCTGTTCTCTTGTCTGGTCTGGATACGCTGGCTCCTTTGAAATCTCGATCTGTTTCTTTTTCACGCTCCGCTCCTTGGTACAACTCTGATCTGCGTGCTAGGAAGGCTTTGTGTCGGAAAATGGAGCGTAGATGGCGTACATCAGGCTTAACTGTACATCACCAGGCCTGGAAAGACTGCTTACTTGAATATAAGACTGAAATGGTGTCAGCTAGATCTTTTTATTTCTCTCATTTAATTGCCAGTAATCAGGGAAACCCTAAACAACTTTTTAGGTCAATCAACAAGCTGCTTAAAAATCACAGCCTCTCTAATGTTCCTGCTTCAACTCACTGTTGTAACATGTTTTTGGAGTTTTTTAGCACCAAAATAGATAATATACGTAACCATGTTGCTTCCACCCATATTTCTGCTGCTTCATCGTTAACAATGTCTGCGTTTTCTGGCATTTCTCTTTCCAATTTTTCTATTCATGACTCCCAGTCTCTGTCTAATTTGGTTTTGAATCTGAAAGCCTCAACTTCTAGAGTTGATCCAATACCATCGTGTCTTTTTAAATCCTGTTTTGATTCACTCTCTCCTGTTGTTTTGAGAATTATTAATAACTCTTTGTGCACTGGTGTTGTGCCAGTAGCACTTAAAACTGCTGCTCTCATCCCTGTACCAAAGAAGAAAAACGTGGACTTTGATAATCTTAATGATTTTCGTCCCATCTCGAATCTTCCATTTCTCGCAAAAATTTTAGAACAAACAGTGGCTTCTCAACTACTTTCTCATCTTCACTCTAACAATCTTTTGAGCCACTTCAGTCTGGTTTCCGTAAGTTTCACAGCACTGAAACAGCGTTAGTTAAGGTCACTAATGACTTGTTAATGGCTTCTGATTCTGGAAATCTATCTATACTGATCCTTCTTGATCTTAGTGCCGCCTTTGACACTATAGATCACTCCATTCTAATAACCCGTTTAGAGACTGTTTTTGGAGTTTCTGATTCTGCATTAAAGTGGTTTAAATCTTACCTCTCTGAACGCAGGCAGTTTGTTGTGATGGGTGATTGTAAATCTGAGGTCAGTGGGGTGCATTCTGGAGTCCCTCAAGGATCAATTCTGGGACCTTTACTTTTTAATATTTATATTTTTCCACTTGGCCAACTTTTAAGAACTCTTGGAGTTAACTTCCACTTTTATGCTGATGACACTCAGATTTACATATATTCAAAACCCGATGACAATATGCCTGTGTCTCTTCTTTCACAATGTTTTACTGAGATTAAAAATGGATGTCTGAAAATTTTCTCTGTCTTAACAGTGAAAAACTGAAGTGATGCTTATTGGCTCACCTCATCAACTACGTAAAGCAGAGTCCATATCTTTGAGTGTGGATGGCTCTGCTTTACTATTCCAAACTAAACTAAAAATCTGGGGTGATATTTGATGCCAACTTAACATTCGACCTTCATGTCCGTAACACTGTCAAAACATCATTTTTTCATCTTAGAAACATTGCCAGACTACGCCCCATGTTGACTTGCTCTGTGGCTGAGAAGTTAATCAACACCTTTGTGTTTTCACGCATTGATTATTGTAATGCATTGCTGGCCGGAGTCTCTAAAGCTACCTAAATAAGCTGCAGTTGGTACAAAATTCAGCTGCCAGAATTTTAACAGGAACCAGTGCAAGGAGCACATCACACCGATCCTTGAAAAATTACACTGGCTTCCTGTTAGTTCTCGTATTGATTTTAAAATTCTAATGCTCACATATAAGGCCTTGAATAATCTGGCCCCTCAATATTTGTGTGAACTTTTAACTCTCTACACTCCTTCACGTGCACTACGCTCCTCTGAAGCTGGTCTCTTAACTGTCCAAAAAACACGGTTAAAAACTATGGGTGATCGGGCTTTTTCATCCTTGGCTCCTAAATTGTGGAATTCCCTGCCCTCCGAGATTAGGAATGCAGAATCTTTTAGTCTTTTAAATCATTACTTAAAACGTACTATTTTAGGATAGCTTTTATGTGACTCATTTTATTATTCTTGCTTGTCTTAGTTTGGCTTTTAATTGATTTTATTGTTTTGTGTATCTTTTAATTTTATATGTATGTAAGTATATGTAAAGTGCTTTGAGATTCCCTTTTAAAGGCGCCATATAAAATAAAGTTTATTATTATTATTATTATTATTTAGACCAAAGAATAACAAGGAGTTGTTGTTATTTATAGGTTTTTATTCTATTCTTTTACTGGTCCACTTCAGATTGTGTTTCCTGAACTAAAAGTGTTTGAAACTCCTGCTTTGGAATATAGTCTGAAAATAAGATATTTACAATGTATTAACAAATAATTATTTTCACACTGCAAATACCTTATAAATGTGTTAATCCAATTGTAAAGCAATAAGTTATTTAGCTTCTAAGATTAAAATTTACTGTACATTCATTAATAAAAGGTTCTTAATGGGTTGTAAACCATTAACCAGTGTTATATATAAAATTTGCTTTCACTTTTCTTAAGGACTACCTCTAAATAACTTTATACATTAATGTTTTCTAATCCTTATGTAAACCCTTGTAAAGAGGAGATCAATCTGTGACATGTGATCATGCACTGTAAAAACTTTACTGACACACCTTTTAAAACATTACCAATATCTATAAACTACAAAGGCATATATTTTATTATATTTACTGTATATGTGTTAGAAAGTGTGCCAGTGAAGGTTTTGCAAGTTTTGTCTTAAAAATAAGAAAGTAACAAGTTGAAAAAGAAGAAACACCAGCTTTTAAACATACCTTCTTTAATTCAGAGCTCTCACTTTTGCCGTTATAAAATGACACACATTTTGTCTTTGGTTTTTCTATTAAAATGTGAGAATGTTGCTGTATATTAAGTTTCTTTGAATGCTTATATATTGACATTTCTGATTTTCAGTGCTGAATATCCTTGTCTTCATTGGACATGCTGAAGGTAATGCACCTTTATTTTCTGTCGATATTCATCTTTGTTTCTTCTTCCTTTGTATTTTAGATGTTGAGTTGAGAAATAATCCAAATGTGTCTCATTTCTACACCGGATAAACACTTACCATTGCATGATGAGCGGAGAATACCAGTGTCGGTCTTCAGAGCGGCTCGATAAATGTGACTAAACTTGTAACTGTGTCCGTAAAGTATTCAGATTATTATTCAACAGATTGTGACGTGAAAAAACAATCTTTGTGTTGAGTTGAGCTAGAGTCTTGCTTAATCTGTGATGTGTGTTAAGGTTTGTTGTTAAATTTGAGGTAGAGTGACTTTAAATGCCCTTCAGTTGGACTCACTGCAGCTTGAATTGTTTGTATTTATTGGTGCAAGCAGATTTATTAAAACAGTGAATAATTGTTGTATATTTTAAAGATCTTCAGCTGCTACACAAAATAATTTTACTGAACAGTAACACCCTACAGCAGGGTGAACAAACTAGAAATAAAAGTCTGTAACTTGGCTGGTTTGTATTTGGCTCTGTAGAAAAGAAGCGGCTGACTTTGAGTTCAGTTTCTTGGAATATCAGACATATGGCCTTTGAGGAGACTCCAGTGAAAAAACTCTAAAACTCAATTAATTGTTAATGTCAATATAATATCTGCTGTCTTTAATTATTATTAAATTAGTAGTTAATGCTTGGCAGATTGAACAGCCAGTATTGGGTCCTTGGGCCTTGGTTTGACCACTGCTACAAATATTCAAGAGTCCCACCAAGACACTATAAGGCACTGCAGCAGAGCTTTACATGGATTACAATGAATTGATGATTTACTATAGGTTTTAAATAATTATGTAGTTATTATATTTGCTGATTCTGCTGATTAGACTTATAGATGATTAAACTGATGGACAGGAGTTTGTGTCACACTGGAAATGAAAAAAAGGGAATTTTGAAACCTCCATTAAAGCAACAAAATAAACTGTTTCACCATCTCCTAACCTTAGCTTCAGCTGTCACCTGTAGCTCCGCTCCACCTTGGCAGGAGCGCGCAGCATCTCGTGAGCGCGCATCTCCTGGAGCTGCTCAGCTGTGAGTGTTTTCTCCTTCAAACTGTTCACAGATCTGGAGACTATAGAGTTCAGTCAGAAACCAGAATGAACCAGGATCTGACTTTAACTCATGGATGAACACTAACAGAGAGGATCAGGCCCAGGACGACAACACTGCTCCTTGAACTCCAGCACATTCAGTTTTTAAAGTGTGTCACTGCACTTGTTTCATTTTTAGGTCAAAAGCCACACATTTCTATGACGTTCAATGACACACTTTATCTCACTCCTCTGTGAGCTGTACTGTAGCTTCAGTTCTGACAAACACACAAACAATTATAAACCTCTACAGAACAATAACCACAAAAGACAAGTATCTAACACGTTTCTGAACAAGAATGATGTTATCTCTCCTTCAGCTTCAAGACGACAACACAGTTCATAGTTGCTCCTTCTTTGTCTCAGTGTCATTTTAGAGTCAAGAAGAAGTAACACATCTATTTCCTTTAGTTCTTACACTGATCTTCAAAGTTTTTCTTAGTACTCAATATATCTAACGGAGTAAAGATCAACAGGTTCATATAACAATGATCAGACTGTATTTAGTTGTTTACAATATTTTAGTGCTACAGGTGTCACTTCTACTGCTAACTGCCGACTTACATGTGATGCATATAGTTTAATGATTATTTAAAATGTATTCTATTTTTATTTTATTCTAAACAGGTGTGCATGATGGGTCGACTGTGAGAAAAGTCTCAAAGTGTGAAAGCTGTGGTTCAGTGTCTGTGTGAGGTAAGTGTGAAAAAGGAAGTGCAGACCAGTTAAACATATCTTCATCAAAGGTACCCTCCTCTTCCTCTGTGTGTGCTGTAGATGAAGCCTGTAATGAGCTGGAGTTTGTCAGAGGCAGAGTGACGAGCGCTGGATGTGAGGATGGGACCCTCTCTGGTCTGGACTCTGGGTCTCATCTGTGAGTTTACAACACTTTAACTTTAAACAGGTCAACATCTAAACTTTTGTCAGGCCTTTGTCGACATAAACTCTTTTATAATTCATATTTCAGTCTTCAATGTCGTCTTCTTCAAACACACAAAAGGTAAATAACTCTCCTGTTTAATCTTTATTTAGTTCAGTTTCAGCTTTTATTTAACATATATATGGCCTTATGTTACAAAACGTTCATAAAGAAGTGGAATTACATATTCTTCAAGCTGTGTTGTTTTATATTAGGCCATGTAACGTACAGTGTTACTTCTGCAGTTGTCATTAAGATGATTGTGTTTTCCTGTTTACATCTATAGGACAGGGATATGACACCTGGGCCCATTATGACATCAAGAAATAAACTCACTGTGTTTGTGTTCTTTTATTGTTGCCTGTGACAGAGTTTAAAGAGATTTTCTATATTATTTTTGTCATATTTAAAAATATCATAATGTTAGATGGATTTTTGCCCCAAAAAGTCACTGGTTGTGTTTTGTTGAATCTCTTTGTTGCACTGGATGGAGTCGTGAGGACTTTTGTAGCACTTATCCACAGTTGTCTTTAGTCTGTTCTTAAAACACAGGGCTTACTTTTAAATCTTTGACATGAAGACTTGAGAAACTGTCAACACTCAGTAAATTATAATTTAGAGTCCTGTGTTGGTTCTTTTATGTTCTACACTCGCTACACTGCCATCTGCTTTTGATAAATGTAATGATGAGAAAACAAAAATAAACCTACACCTTTAACTCTGCCATGTTTCTTTTTGTAATTTTCTTTTCTCTTTCTTTGTATACAGTTGTTATACAGTGGCCGTAAAGTGCAAACAAATTAACAAAAGCAAATATCAAAATAACAAATCAGAAAACAAATTTATCCTTTAAACCTATTTAAGGCGTCGTAAACAAGCAGCATAATGCACTACACAGCCCCAAGCCTAATATGGGTAAGCCGCACATCCAATTACTCAGCGGAAACCCCGCTAAACGCACATGTAAGCCATATACACCAACTTCAAACACAGACCAAAAACAATCATACAAAAGACAACATGTCAAGGTGTGAAGTTCGCCTCCTCAACTCAGATGCTACATTTTTGCGAACAGCTGGCCAATACTTAAGCCTACAAACTCATGCCAGACCTCAATTTAAAGTACAGAAGCTATCGATTACAACGTTACAGTTTCCCTCAATTCTATTGGCACTAATGATTTTAAGGAGGCACGATGTGCTCAGTTCGATCAATCGGCTGCAGAGAATTTGCCGTGCAGTGGGGGCCAGCAACCGCTGCATAAAAGAAACAGACGCAGGAGGAAGAATGCAGACTGAAAACACATATAAATACATAGAAGTCTGGTTTAAGTTCTCAATAATGTATTTAATGAACACCATTAGTGATATAAACATGAAATATATAGTATTTACATGACTAAACTGAAATGGAACAGACTAATCTGTCTGTACTAAAACCTCTTGAGTTTTATTCTGCTCCACATTATCGGTTTAAAACTTTGCAGGGATAATGTTAAACATGTTTTATTTACATGTTATGAAGTAAAAAGTTGCAACAGCAGCATTCCAAAGAAACGAAAACTAAAAACTAAAAATAATTTAGCTGTGTGCCATCTTCATTTTCTCTTTACTAGTAACACATATTAATATGATAACACTTTTGACAAATCTCCACAAAGTTCCCTTTAAAATGACAAAATTATTCAAATACACCTTATTGTTGCTGAAATATAGTCTTTACTTTATGGGTATGGATTTTTCGAGCAGTGTTCTTGAAAATAGGCCTCGGGTTTAAAGGGTTAATAAAACTAAAAAACACATCAATAATTCACAGAAACAAGAGTGAGTCAGAAAGAAGAGTCAGAAAACTGCCTGGTTTTCTGACTTGTAATTTTGTTCTCAGTTCTGTTATTTCGGTTTACACTTTATGGCCATCGTAGTATTACTCTAAAGCATTTTTTTAAATTTATATTCTTTACTTTACTTTTGTTTACACAGGTGACCATGTGACTCTGAAGGGTCCTGAACAGTCTGTGTATCTCGGAGACAATGTAACTCTGGTTTGTGTTCAAAATGTTCAGGCAAATTTGGACTTTTACAAAAATGAATTACTTGTTACGGAGGACAAATACCATAAGATACAACAAAATTCTGCCACAGTTGAACTAAAAATGTATTTAGTGGCAACATCAGATCAGGGTTTTTACTGGTGTGGGACCAAAGACGGACCACAGTCCACAAAGAAAGAACTGAAGTTAACAGGTCAGTATTTTAAGACTTCTGATTTTACACAGCACTTATTTTGTTTCACTAATGACAAATAAATCATAAAAATAATTACCATTTCCATTTTGCCAAAGTCTGCATCCATCTTTGGCTGACTCTGACTTTAACAAATGCCATGTTTTTCTAATATTGTTCTCTCCTCAGGAAAGGGACGCAGAGTCCTTCTGAAAACATCCAGTGACACCATCCCAGAACAGAGCAGTGTGACTCTGAGCTGTGAAGTCCAGGACTTTAAAGGAACGTATAAATGGTTCAGAAGAAACTCAGCATTTGACTCTAAGAGGGAAATAATAAAAGAAAACTCAGCTCGTGTCAGTGTCTCAGATGGAGGTGTCTACTGCTGCAGAGGATGGGATGAATATATCGTCACAGAACAAAGTAATGATGTCACTGTTTTAAAAACTGGTGAGTACAGTTATGTTTTTAAATATAGATCTAAAATAAAAATAAAAGTTAAAAAGTAAGGAGTTAAAATAAACTGTGCCTATTCTTGGAACAAAATGAGGGTGTTTCTTTTGAGCTGATATGTCTTCAAATATACATTTATTACATTTATTACTTTTATTACATTTATTACATTTAAAAACAAACAGTTTTAAAAAGTTGGTGTATATTATACTTTTTCTGATTTCTTTTATTTCACTGCTGTTCTTTGTGATTGTTTTGTTTATTAAACTGAAGTATGACATTTATTTGCAAAGATAAAATAATTACAGTTATTATAAAAAGGTACTAAATATTATGGCTATATAAGGCACGAGCAGGAGGCATGTCACAGATGTTCTCCGAGTCCCAGAAGGTTCAGAAGGAACTAGCATTTCAGAAATATATTCTGGTGTTATACCATTTAGAGACTTTTAACGTTTTAAAGTCTATTCTCTGAGCAACAGGAAGCCAGTGCAGAGATTTTAAAACTGGACTGATGTGGTCGTACTTCCTGGTTTTGGTTAGAACTCGAGCAGCAGCGTTCTGAATAAGCTGCAGCTGTCTTAACCCTCGTTTTGAGAGACCAGTGAGCAGCCGTTACAGTAATATAACCTGCTGAAGATAAAAGCATGAATAAGTTTCTCTAAGTCTGCTTTAGACATTATCCCTTTGACTCTGGAAATGTTTTTAAGGTGATAAAATGCTTATGATGTAATGGACTTAATGTGACGTGGAAATTCAAGTCTGAGTCCATAATGACCCCTAGATTTCTAACTTGTTTTTTAGATTTTAGAGAAAGAGATTGGAGGTGACTGCTGACACTTTCTCTTTGTTTCTGTTTCCAAAGATGATTACTTCAGTCTTGTCTCAGGGCTGTGCCGACACCTTCTTCTTTAGACAGGATCGTAAGCTGTCATCTGTGAGGCGTGCGAGATGTTTGCTTTTAATAAAGTTTAAGTTGGAAAACACCTGCATAGCTCCTCATTACACATTAAGCATACTTCTTACAATTCTCCATAGATGGCCTACCTGGGACTCAAAAAGTTAGTGCAACACCCGCGCACTGGCGGGTGTTGCACATTAGCATTAGTGGCGCACGGTAACAGCGACAACATAAAAACGAACGAACTAAAATAAAACACAATAATTAAATACTCATTAATTATTTTTAAAAGCCACAGGGAGCCGCATCAGAGGGATGAAAGAGCCGCATGCTGCTCCAGAGCCGCGTGTTGCCGACCCCTGCACTAGAGTGAAACTGTTTTGATGTAGGTTTCAGAACACAGTTGTAAAAAGCTGGCAGGTGATAATGGAGGACTTTCTTCTCTGTTCAGTGAGACTCAGCTCTTCTGTGTGAACTCTGGTGGAGCTGAGTCTGCGCTCAGAGGAGCAGGCCTCTGTTTTCACCTGCCAGCTGTTTACAACAGTGTTCTGAAACCTACATCAAGACAGGTTCACTCTAGAAGGACAACGACTCCACTAACACTAACGACTCTCACATCAGGAGTCACACTGCCCTAACGACTCTGAGACCAGAACAGCCTGGTCCAATCAGAGTTAGTTTCAGGTCAAAGCCCTCCCTCTAGAGATAAAGCTCAGCTCTGTATCAGCTGGACTCAGAAATGGAAAAAGATAAAACCTCTTTAGCTTGAAAACTAAGTCCAGATGCATTTGCTTTAACTTTTTTTTCAAGATGTTTAAGCTTAACTGAATGATTAGTATTTACTAATATTCTGCTCATCCAATATTAAAAAAGATGAACCTGTGCCGACTCAAGTCCCGTCTATTTATCCCTTCGTCTTCAACCGAAAAATCAGAACAATTTGGATTTGGACACACCCCTCAATGAGCTTCTTTCTCGTCCTGACACCTGCGTTATGATCGGGAAGATACAGCCAATAAGTATCAAGAACAGCAGAAAGTTTTTGATACATTCCTGATACAAACATTATCCACACAAATTTTAAAATCACCTGCTATGACTATTTGTTCAATTTCTGTGCAGACAAACGAAAGCATTTCAGTAACTCATCAATAAAATCATGACAGTGTTTGTAAAGAACTACATTATAGATGAAGAAAACTTGAACTTCATTTTGAATGACACATATTCAAATGGGGCAGCAGTAGCTCAGTGGGTAGAGCAGTCGTCCTTCAACCGGAAGGTAGGGGGTTCGATTCCCACTCTCTTCACAGCTCATACTGTCGTTGTGTCCTTGGGCAAGACACTTAACCCACCTAGTGGCTGTAAAACTGGTAATTACTGTAGAATAATGAAAGTTGCTTTGGATAGAAGCGTCAGCTAAATGAATAAATCTAAATGTAAATAATAAAAACTCCCCAAGTGACAGCTTCTGGATGAGAATATTATCCCTAAGAAAGGAACATACACCACCTCCCTTTTTGTTTTCCTGTATTTTTGATACGAATGTAAAATCAGATGGAGTGGATTAAATAAGGACTGCATTTCCTGTCATCTAACCATGCTTCTGTTAAAAAACATCAAGCTTATTTGAAGTTATTAAATCATTGAACACTGCAAGTTTCAAGTCTGTTTGAGCAGGACCTGACATTATCTGTTTGAAGGGGATTTGAGTCAGATTTGTCTGTTCAGGTTGAGAACTGGTTAATTTTGACAAAATGTCCTGGCACAACAGAGGCCTCAGTGTCTTAATCACTGATAACAGTCATGATGCTGGTCTGGAGGACGTTAAGAGGGTTTTTGACATGGGTTTAAAATGAAATTATATTATGTTAAATATTACATTTGATGTTGACAGTTCCCACAGTGAGTCTGAATCCAAACTGGTCTGAGATCTTTTCTGGAGACAGTCTCACTCTCAGATGTGAGATTGAGGACAGAGGAAACACTGAGTGGACGTATCAGTGGAGCAGGACCGGTTCAGTCCTACATCAAACAACAAGAGAATATACAATCTCCAGAGTTACTGAGTCTGACAGTGGACACTACAGATGTAGAGGAGAAAGAGCTCCAGATCTCACAACACTGTGGAGCAGAGGGACCAGACTGGACGTACTGAGTGAGTCTGGACAACTTTTATGTTCAATATCAAGTAAGTTATTTATATACATTTCCACTCTGATCCACAGAAAAGCCAAAGGCCACAGTGACTGGTGAGACAGAGGTTCAGTCTGGAGGCAGAGTGACTCTGAGCTGCTCTGTGACTCCAGCTTCATCTGGTTGGAAATATTACTGGTTCAGAGAGAACACAGAGTTATTCAAAGGTTCTTCTGATCAACAACAAATAAGTGTCTCAGTGGGAGGAGTGTACTGGTGCAGAGCCACTTTATTTCACTGAGGACAGTCAGTCCTTCAGAGTTAATGCTGTTGGTGAGTTTGTCTGTAACATCTGTAAACATCACTAGAAACATATCAGTCTTTAATATCTTTAAACCTAAATTAATGAAACATTTATTCATATTGTTCCAGTCTTGTTTGTAACTGTGTTGGTTCTGATCAGTCTCTGACACAGCTGCTGTGTCTCTGGAGCCAAAGGGGCCTGAGATATTCCCAGGAGAGCAGGTCACTCTCAGATGTGAAATACACGGAGCAGACACTGAGTGGACGTATGAATGGAACAAATCTGGTGTGAGCTTTTCTAATAAAGAAGATAAAGTAATGATAATAAGTGCTGCTGCTTCAGGGAACAGTGGCAAATACAGCTGCAGAGGAATAATGAGACATGACCAACATAAAGCAACTGAATGGAGCAGCCAGGTTACATTACATGTGTCCAACAGTAGGTTTCATCTCACATTATTCATTATTACATTATTACACTGACAATTTAAAAACACAATAAGACAAATGAAATCTAATGAGTGTTCAAACAGGTAAACTCCAGCCTGTCCTGTCTGTGTCTCCGTCATGGCTGACTCCTGGAGTCTCTGTCTCTCTGAGCTGTGGTGTTAAACAGACGTCTGCAGGATGGACCTTTTACTGGTACAAGGCTGTTCCTCATTCATCAGACTCTTACAGATATGAGCTGCTCCCAGGTCACAGTAATGGGACTGAACAGGACTCCTTCAGCGTTCAGCACCAGACCAACACAGCAGGGTTTGTGTGTAGAGCAGGACGAGGACGTCCACTGTTTTACTCTGAATACAGTCAGCCCAAGTTTGTCTGGACTAAAGGTAGGATCTTTATTTATTGCTCTTCATTCAGAGATATTTAGAAACTGTAAGTGTTCATGTTATTTTCATTCTTCATTATTTATGCACTTGTTGTTTTGCAGATGTTGAGTCCCCAGTGTCTCTCACAGTGAGTCCTGACAGATCACAGCACTTCACGTCTGACAAAGTCTCACTGAGCTGTGAATCCAGCTCCACTAATGGAGAGTGGAGACTGAAAGGCTTTTCTCAGAACGGCCTTTTCTTACAACAATGTAGTTCCTACTGGACAGATAAACCTAAATATGACTTTTCCCCAAAAGAAAAAACTAATGCAGTGTTTTGGTGTGAGTCTGGATCAGGAGAACTGAGCAATGCCCTCAACATCACTTTTCACAGTAGGTTTTTTCATTTCATTTTTCATATAATAGATTACTACACCATCATATTATTTTTATTGCTGTGATAATGTAATAGTACAAGTCTGACTTTTCACAGGTGATGTTGTCCTTGTGAGTCCTGTTCATCCTGTGACTGAGGGACGACCTGTTTCTCTCGGCTGTAAACTGAAAACATCTACTGCTCTTTCTTCTGTCCTTTTCTATAAAAATGGAAAACTAATCCAAAATGGAACCCAAACTGAGTTCAACATCTCTGCAGTGTCCAAGTCTGACCAGGGTTTTTATAAATGTGAGGCACAAGAACAAGGCCAAAGATCTCCACGGATTTGGACTTCTCCAGAGAGTTGGATCTCAGTCAAATGTGAGTATTTTATATTTGTTTAGTTTCGTTTATTCACAAGAAAATTTAAAATTAAGCAATAAAAAGTATAAAGCTCTTCTTTAATGTAAATATTATGTTGTAAAAATTAACATGAGATAAATTCTTGCAGCAAACAAACATATCTCTTCATTTCTTGTCATGTTGATCATTGGACTTATCTGTGCAATAGTTTTATTAATCCTGCTGCTGCTACTGTGGCGCTGCAGAAAGTCAAAAGGTAAGACTTTATCAGACACAAACACAGTATTTGTTTCTAATAAAAATTATTTTAATAATATAATTCACTATTTTTGTTTGTTACAGTTTTGTGCTTAAGGTCTGTGAGAACCAATCACAGCTCTGCTGAAGATCACATGACCAGCAGTGATAACACCTCTCCTCCTAATGGTCAGTCTCAGCTTCTTTAAACTTGACGACTTACTCTAAGGCCAGAAGGAGTTTTATTTGAAGAAAACCCAAATCTCTGTAATCAAATGTCCAAATCCAGAAAAGGGGCAAGAGTTAAAGTCTGTTCACAATGAAAGAGTCACTTTTCTTTTTCCACTGAATCAGTAAAAAACATCTCTTAAATATAAACACTGTAAATTCAATTAGGTGTCTATTTCTTTTACAGATGCCAAATATTCTGAGCTGGAGCTCAAAAACATAAATAGTGAGTCTCTCTTTTGTATTTCATTTGAAACATTTACAATACTAAGTACTAATTCATGGCACTTTTTTGAGTCCTACTCAAAGAGAAGGAACTGTCCAACACATAAACACATTATTGGATTTTTCAATTTATTTTTAGATGAAAGTGTGACGTATGCCCAGGTAAACAAAAACAGAAAAGGTAAAGCCAAGAGGAAAACTAAAGGTTGGTGAAGTCAACATGTATGAACTGTTTGTTTTTTATTTAAACTTAGAAGTCTTTTAACCTGATAAAGTGTTAATTTTGTGATTTTAACATAATTTTAACAGTAATCTTTCTTTGCAGCAAAATCGTCTCCTTCAGTTGCAGAGGAAACGTTTTACTCCGAGATCAGATAAAAAACTCCATCTCTGTGTTTATTTGGATGTACAAAGATTCAGTGTCCATGTTAAAACCTCACTTTGATAAACTTATCTCACTCCCATTACCTTGTTCAGAGGCTCTGTGTAATGTGACCTTAAGCCAGGGCACAGCGCCCTCTACAGACTGTATTGTTGCGACAGCAGCGCAGTGTTTACAGACGCGTTTGTTTAAAAGTAGAGACTATCGTTGCAAGTTTGGAAGAAAATAACTTGCTTTTTGAAGGTTTATTTTTGTATATTGTGTACAAATACAACTCTGCTAGGGTCCAGTGTATTGGCCTATTTCTGCACAAGGGCAGTGGCAGCATGGGGCAGATTTGGTTCTTGCCCAAACGTAACAGAACCACAAAATACATTGGTCTATAAACTTTGATTGTATGGACAGCTTAAAACCTTCCCTCTAAAGACAAGCCCACTGACTGAGTTTCAGCAGAATGGGAGAAAATATGACTGTCTTTAAATAAAGCTCTGCCTACAGTTGAGCTCACCCAAACTACCCAAAAAAGCCTGATTAAAAGTTTACTTTAAAAGTTTGGTGATTTTGGCCTGATAACATTCACAAGTGACACAAACAGGTTTGAATGGATACTAAATTGTAATCAGTGTGTTTATAAAAGGTCAGTAAGTGTCTTTTGGTGATTTATTTAAGGAAAAAGGAAAAAAGAATTCAGAGACATCTTTTGCAAAAGGAGGAATGGAAAATACAAATCTGTCTGTGTACAGAGTTGCATGAACAGTCCCAATGTTAACTAGGCGGGCTTAGAATTTATACTGAAATCACAGCAGATAAGAAAAATGAAACACTGGCTCAGCCGAGGGCTGACTAAATCAAGTAGAAACATTTCATACCATCAGTAGCTGACCTAACGCTGGGAAAAGAACACCACAGCCCCTCTCTCACAGGCGGCGTAACTCACTAGGGTTAAACATAAGCATTAGATGAAAAATATTCACAAAACAAATCAGTTTGTAAAACTTAAAAACCTTCAAGTCAATTAAGACTTTACCTCAAAGAAAGCATTAGTGAAAAAAATTTAAAAACACCACATGTAAGTACACAATTTTAGCCTTAACGTGTCTAAAATAACAACAATTAAAATTATCAGGTTCAAAAGTTGATTAGCTGTGATTGCTTTGGTGACTATATTTCACAATTACTATTTCAAAAGAAAATTACATCTGGATTACACAGACATAGGAACAGACTTAGTCATACTTAGTCTTCTTCAAATAGATGAGCGAATAAAACAGAATTAACAGAATCACAATCAAGAGCAGAGGTGTCTGGGTTGTGGTCTTTGTCCTGTTGAGGCAATTCAACATAGAGTTTAGCTAGTTGCAGGTTAAAAGAGAAGTCACTAATCTTCGGATGAGCGGGATAATGCAGCAGGAGACAAGGAAAAGAAGGATAATAGCCACTAAAAGTAGGTCTGCGAGTTTAGTTAACCATGTTTTCCAAACACCGCCCATTTTTAATGTTCAAAGATCTGTTCAATAATAGCAATAATTAAATGATAGTAACAAATAAAATAAAATTAAGCAGTTATCATAACATTAACATACATGAGTATGTAATGATTGTTTAATAAATCTTCAAAAATTAATCATTAGAGCAATTTTAAATGCAATAAAGAACCCAAAAAAATATATATACATATATATTTGTCAGTATAAAACTGGTCATCAGTGATGTGAGGAACTGTGGGACAGATGAGTGTGTCACATGTTATAGTTACGCTGTTGAATTTGCTGAAAACGGTCAGCTCTATTTCTTCAGGTGATACAGAGTCTTTCATAAACTTGATTGTAGGTGGGACCAGCTCTCGGCACTGGTCTCAATGTTGAACTGCGTTTACGGAGCAGTTTCAGCGGAGGAGGTGAGCGAAAATCTCACCCCAGTCTTCCCACGTAGTCAACGGTGGAGGTAGAGCTAAGGTCTCACCTCAGATTTCCCACGTAGTCAACGGTGGAGGTAGACCTAAGGTCTCACCTCAGATCTCCCACGTAGGAGCTTGTTCTCGGGACAAGCCTCTTACTTTTGTGATCATTCACTGGGTCCCCTCTTTGACAGTGGGGGAGCAGTTGACGAGCTGGTCAGGTGGAGGAATCTTCTTGCAGTGTTGTGCATGGATCCAGGGGGCTCTTTCTGCGACCTTCACAGCCGTGTGGGTCGTGAGCAGGATCTGATAGGGCCCACACCAGGGTTTGTCTCTCCAGCTGCGCTTCCTCAGGTTTCTCACCAGGATGTAGTCGCCAGGCTGGAGTTTGTGGAACTGGTGGGTGGCCGGTTTGGGCAGGGAATCAAGCACCTGAGATCTAATATCAGAGAGAACATTAGAGAGTGAAATACAATAAGAAATCATTGGGTCTGGCAGAGTACTATCGGCCAGTGCTGCAGGTTTAGATGGGGGTCCAAACCCAATTCCAGGAGGTAATCCAAACACTATCTCAAAGGGAGAAAGGTTATTTCGCGACTCTCATCCTCAGGTACATCAAAGCAATAGGCAGACATTTTACCCAGGTTTTACCTGTTGATTCAGATATTTTTGCCAATTTGCGTTTCAGAGTGCCATTTTCTCTTTCTACAGCTCCTCCAGAAGCTGGATGGTAGGAGCAATGAGTTTTCAGGTCAAATTTAAGGTGTTCACTCAGTGTTTTCAAAATGTCATTTACAAAATGAGTACCATTATCACTCGTGATTAGATTCGGAAGTCCCCAGCGAGGAATTATTTCGCTTAAGAGGATTTTTGCTACTGAGTCAGCAGTGCAGTGTTTTGTTGGGAATGCTTCTACCAACTTTGAAAACAGGTCAACTATTACAAGACAGTATTTCTTACCTTCGCAGGGTGTTAACTCAATGAAGTCCATTTGAATGTGGCCAAAAGGCCTGGAGGTGGGTTTGTGACCGCCAACATCTGTTTTGTTGTAGGAGTTACCTTTAGAATTGCTGGTTAAGCAGATGAAGCATTTTGAGCAAAAATCTTCAGCAAATTTGTGAAGCCCACAGTAAACCAATGTCTTTGAAGGTCTTTTCTCATTCCCTCCTTTGATACATGGTCAACGCCATGTAACAATTTTGCAAAAGGCAGGAAGAGGGCTTGAGGAAGACATGGATTGCCATTAGGGCCCATCCATACACCATTTGTGTTTGTACAGTTTTTCTTTTTCCAAGCAGCTTTGTCTGCTGGAGTGGAAATGCGAGCCAAATCAGAGAGTGAAACAATGTCAGAGTGAGTGCAAGTTTGATCCGTTGTCTGGGAGAGTAATGTAACAACGCAGGGTGTGAGTGGCGCTGCTTTTGCAGCTGTCTGCTCGTGCATTACCTAGAGAGACTGTGTCTTTGGCAGAGGTATGTGCAGAACACTTACATACTGCCACGGCGGATGGGAGTAGCACTGCATCTAAGAGATCAGAAATCAAATCTTTGTGTGAAATGGGTTTGCCATCAGATTTGAGGAATTTTCTGTGGCGCCAAAGTGCTGCATGGTTGTGTAGAACACCAAATGCATATTGACTGTCTGTGTAAATGTTAACTGTTTTACCAGATGCCAATTGACAGGCTTTGGTCAGGGCAATTAGTTCTGCTGCTTGCGCTGATAACCGAGGACTGAGAGGAGATGACGTCACTGTTGCATGATCGTCCACAACTGCATATCCAACGTGTGCAGTACCGGTGGTTGGGTCCTTGGAAGCTGAACCATCTACATAAAAATGAGTTCAGGATTAGAAAGAAGAGTGTCAGTCAAATCAAGTCTTGGCAGACAGATAAGGTCAAGTTCAGAGAGACAACAGTGAGGTTCTCCCTCCTCTGAGAGAGGCAGAAGTGTAGCAGGGTTGAGAGTGTTACAACGTTTAACCTAGGGCTGGACGATATGGCCAAATTATATATCACAATATATTTCTTAATTTCGGTCAATACGATATAATTTCGATATCAATATGAACAATATAAAAGCCTCAGAAAAACTGCCAATAACGCCCACAACAGATGTCTGTACCGACAATCTTCTGAGGTTAATTCATTTTAAATTAATTATAAATAAATAATAAATTAAAATTAATTTGCCAAGTCTATGAAACCTCCTCCTATAAAACTACATAATATTTTAGAAATAAAAACAGTACAAATAAATGAAAGTTTACCTTTTATTTGTATTTAACCTTTATACAAACAAGAAAAGTGAAATAAACATAAGACTCTCAGACTGACCTTATTAATATATTTATCTTTAAACAATAACAGGCTGATTATAACACAAAACTTGTTCTTATAAACCAAAGTGCTTCAGCCAGGATAAAAAAAAATATGAAAAGTGCTCAGTTGCAGAAAAAGAGAAAAGAGTGAGCAACAATAAAAACACATGTTGCTGGGGCAGGGACATTGTTGAGTGTTGATGACATCCTATGACAGGCTCTAGAGGTTTCTGGCAAGAAATACAAGCTGGTCTACATTATCTGGCTTCAGAGATGCCCTTTTACATGTGACAATGTTGCCACCTGTACTAAAAACCCTCTCAGAGGGGAGCTTGTGGCCTGAATGCACAAGTAAAGTTGTGCCAGTTGACTTACTCTAGGAAGTTTTTTGATAAACTTTCCACCAATCCAGAGGATTTGAGTCATTGTCAGCATATGGAGACAGAAGGTAGTTGCCGAGCTCCCTCTCAACTGCCTGCTGTGCACTCAAGTTTTCTGTGTCAGTAGTAGTGGTGGGCCTGTTTGAAAAATGCTAGCCAAAGAACGCTTTGTTTTTGGGTGGTACAAAAGTGTCTCTCATGGCTTTTTCTCTGGACTCCTCTTCCCTGACCACAACAGATCTCTCTCCCTTCAGCATCTCCAACACAGCTCTCTCTTTGATGTATTCTCTCTTCTCCTCCTGAGTGTACTGAAGCTTGAATCTTGGGTCAACGAGGCATGCCATGTCAAGTAGATTATCCATGGCTGGGTCATCATATTTTTGGTTAAGGTATCCCATTACTGTTGTCTTTATGGTCCTGGCGAGCTCTGTGTCGTCCTCTGCTTCCTTCAAGATGGAGGTGTTGAAGAGATGCATCACTGGTTTTAGAAATGATACACTGACATAGGATTCACCAGACAAGGCATCAGTGAATTCGAGGAGTGGGCTTAGAGCTGCATCTATAGACTCTAAAACATCCACATCTTGCCAGTTAGGAACCAGCGGTCTGGTCTTCTTGTCCTTTGAGAGGACTTCTGTGATGGCCCTTTTCTGCTCCAGAACCCGCTTCACCATTTGTTGACGTGAGCCCCATCTTGTTGGTGTTTCACTGATGAGCTTGTGCTTTGGCAAGTGATACTCCTCCTGAGCAGCTGCAAGGTCCCGTTTCTTCTTCCAGGAGTAGGAGAAGGCAGCCACCACCTTTTTACAGACCCCAATTGCTCTGTCCACCCGCTTGTCTTGGTTAACTTTCTCTGTAGACAGTGAAAAAAATCAATATACTTATAATTTGTATTTATATTTTAACTACAATTTGTTATTTAATCATATTATTCTTACTGCAAAATTCTTCTGCTTGCATATTTTTTTACTTCACACTTGATTTGGCAAATTAACATATGTAGCAATATTCATATGTTCACATATGTAAACATGTGTTCCAATGCCAGTAAAACACCTTTGAATTTAATTGAAAGAATTGCTGTATGTATAATCCATACAAATATGTCTTGAATAAACATTAAAGGAATAGCCTATAAAATCACTTAAATAGGGGGAATAAAATCACTTAATCAACTACAGGGTAAGTATTATAGTTACAACTAAGTACTAATTAGGAACAATGATTTAATATAAACAAAATCAATTAAAGTTGCTGCAGTCCGTAACGTGTGGTGCTCTGCATGCATCTTGTGGCAGAACATTGTACCGAACTACTTTTCTCTGTTTATGTCTATGACGAATCACGCAGGTACTGGGCTACTCTGCAGCAGAGCCGAGCCGAAGAGTTTAAAATAGTCCGAACATAAACACTTATTATAGTGTAACGTAGTGATTCAGGATAAGACAAAAACACGGTTTGGATATTGGATTCATGATGTACTGGCTCATATACATTTTGCAAATTTTTGACCAAAAAGGTTACATGCAGCTTTAACATAACACTACCATTATATTGCTGTGTATAACTTACCAATAGCAGAGTTCAATCGATGCCCGAAGCATTGTAGTCTTGTCCATCTGTTCAACTCAGCGGCTTTGATGATATTGGTCCCGCTATCTGTGGTGATGCAGACCTGCCGGTCCTCACGGAGTCCCCAGGAGGAGCGCATCTGCAAGTCCGGCTGCAATTGATTCGCCCGTGTGATCCTCAGGAAAGTAGACCGTCTGAAGGCATAAGCTGACAAGCTTCCAATCTTGATCAATAAAGTGGACTGTCAGGCTTAAGTATGGTTCTGAGGTTCGGCTTGACCACAGGTCAGCAGTGGTCGCGAAATATGACACTGACTTAAGTTGTTGCTCCACCCCCCCTAACTTCACCATAAAGTGCAGGGATAGCTGCGCGAAAAATATTTTCGCCCAGGAGCTCGTATCTTGGGTCGATGATTGAAATCATTTTCCTGAAGCCCACGTTTTCCACCGTAGTAAACGGCATCATGTCCTTAGCCAAGAAGTTTGTTACAGCCTTTGTAATGTCTTTATGACGTTTAGACTGTTTGTCATAAGGCATGAATGCAGCGATCTGTGTTTGCTGCATGGGTTTCTCTTTTGACACAACTGGTGTTGGGGATGATGATGGTGGTGTTGTTTGATGGCCAGGTTGTTGGCTTAAACTTTTATGGTGCCTCATCTTCTGACTCTCAGAATGTTCTATCGGGTGGAACTGCTTCAGATGGTGGAACAGATTTGATGTGTTCCGCTGCTAGTCGGCACTACTCTCCGGCACATTTTGCAGCACGCTGAAACCTGAAGTTTATCAGCTCTCAGATAGCCGAACCACTTCCATACCACTGAATTAGTCTTTCCTCTCTTATCAACTATTTCGTCTGATTTCTCCTCACTTGTGGAAGCTCGTTCAGTCAAATTTGTATTGCCGTCAGGGCGCTCATTTTGTAGCTAAAATTTGCGGCGTTGGAGATATCAGCCTACTACTGCTGTGCTGAGCACTGCTTTCGTGACTCTGCGGTGTACGTCATCACAAAAGTAGCCAATGGTGTTCTGCTCTTTCTGACGGCTGCGCACCTAACGCCAGTCAGTGACAAATGCTGTTATATTATTATTATAATATATATTATTATATCGAAATATCGAAAATGTGTTTAATAATCATATCATCGTTATTGAAAAAAAATATTGCGATATATATTGATATTGAATTATTGTCCAGCCCTAGTTTAACCTCAACATTCGGTAGGTTCAGAAGAGTGGTGTTGTAACGTAGCTGACGAGCAGGGGTCAAGTGAGCTGTCTTTTGTTCAGTCAGAATGTTGGAGACAGCATGTGGAGCAAAAGGGTGAGATGACTGTAGCCTACATAGGGACGAGGCAATTATTGCTGCTTCACAGGCTGCTAAAGGACGGAGACATGATGGGTGGCCTCTAGCAACAGGATCAAGGTGTGTCGAAGTAACCCACAGGCTTCAGCAGCTGTCCCTGTTTTTGGCGAGAACAGAATTCATACAACCATCACGTTCATCAACAAATTGGAAAAAGGCTTGTCAGGGTTTGGCAATGCCAATGCAGGGGCTGTCTGTAGTAGCAGTTTCAAATGAGTAAATGCAGAGTCAGCCTCAGGTGTCCATGTGAATTTGGAGTGAAGTGTCATGTCTTTTTTCAGAGTAAGATCACGTAGTGGGCGTTCTACAGTAGAGTAATTTGGAATAAAAGTTCTGCAGTAAGAGCACATGCCAAGGAAAGACAGTATTTGTTTCTTAGTCATTGGTTTTGGGAAGTTGGCAATGGCTGTCACCCTGTCTGTAGTAATGCTTTTTTGTGAGTGAGTGATGACATGACCAAGAAACTGAACTTTCTGTTTTACAAACTGAATTTTAGAAAGTGAAACCTTGTGGCCCTGCTCAGCTAGGTGATTTAATAGAAGCAGTGTGTCAGTCTCACACTGCTCCTTCGTGTCTGAACAGAGCATGATATTATCAACGTACTGCAAAATGGCAGTGTTGAAGTGTCAAATGAGATAGACTGTCACGTAATGCCTGACAGTAAACACTAGGAGCGCAATTTAGGCCTTGTGGCATTCGAGACCAGGAATAGAGTTTTCCTGCAAATTCAAAGGCAAACCAAAACTGGGAGTCTGGATGGACAGGTACAGAGAAAAAAGCATTTGAAACGTCAACCACAGAGAACCATTTTGAAGTTGTTGGAATTTGTGACATGATGGTGTATGGATTGGGACAGATTGGTGCTGGAGAGTGAATAGCTTCGTTCACAGCACGCAGGTCTTGGACAAAACGCCACTCAGTGGGCATTTCCTGTGGTCTGATCTTTTTTACAGGGAAAATTGGAGTACGGCAGGGAGAGTCAGAGCACTCAACAATTACACCTGCTTTCAGCAGAGAGTCAAAGACTGGTTTTATCCCTGTTCAGCTTCAGGCTTCAGAGAATATTGACGTGCTTTTGGTCTGTATTCGGACTTTGGAGTTAGTTGGAGAGGTTTACAGTTTTTAATTAAACCTACATTATATTTGTGTTTGGCCCACAATGAGTCTGGTAACTGTGTTAACAGTGGAGACACATCACTGGGTGTGGGAGGCTGAGCATCGACTTTTGCGAGTGTGTGACAGGAAGATGGGGTGGAGTCATTTTGAGGAAGAAGGTAGCAGGAGCGGTTACAATTGACTCCTGCAGTGAATGGCACATAGCATGTGTCAAGCTTGTGAGAGTGGTAAATGTCTGGATTATCTGGGTCTTGTTTCCAGTCTGTAGCTTTTAAACATTTTGCCATAAAAGACCAACATCACGCCATTGTTTGTTATGTGGTTTGGCTATTGAGACATGCGGGGCTGAGTTTTGGATTTTGAAGAACTTTGACAGTTTGTGAGGTAATGGAACATTATAAGCGCAAAATCTTGGTTAAAGTACAGTCCATTCAGAATGAGTCGGTCAGTAGTTTGTCGGTACCAGCTTTCTTCATACTGTTCATCTGGACCCATGGAGACATGCGCTGTAACATGTAGTGCATTTGCCTTCATGAATTCAGAGGATGAGCTCATGTATTGTTTAGCTTTGTGTAACACATTTGGAGTCAGCAGATGGTCCAATTTCCACTGATACACATACAATGGAGTGGTCACTTCACATTTTATTAAGCAATATTCAGATTTGGTTTGTTTGATTTTGATACCATTTTCGTCTGCAGACAAGGTAATTCCTAGTGCGCACATAAGGTCACGACCTATTAGGTTCACTGGACACAACTCAGACAACAGAAAGCTGTGTGTAGTGGACACTGATAGATCAGGTAAATGCCAGGTTACAGATAGAGGTTTTGTGAATGGTTCTTTAACAATCTGTCCACTCGCACTAATGGAGTGAGTTGTTTTGCCATTTAATGCAGTTTGAATTTGGTCTTTTCTGATCAGAGATTTTGTGGCCCCAGAGTCAACCATAAATGACAGAGTTTTTCCATTGATGTCACATTTTATTACCGGTAATTTTTCACACACCGATGTTGTTAACTTAGCATAGGTACCTTTAAACATTTCAGCTTTTTTTGTCATTTCAAGTTTCTTAATGGTTTCTGTCACTAAGGCAAGCAGTGGATCAGTTGCAAGCGCGTCTTCATTGCTTGTGAGCAGTGCGGTGTTGTGTGCATCGTCAGTGACAGGTGTGGTGTCCTTTTTAGTGTTATACTCATCTCATTTTGCGGCGAAGTCCCTCGGTTCCTCATCATCACCAGCCAGTCAGTTGGGGTCACTCAGAGCAGTGTCAGGGCGTTGGTCAGCTCGGTCTCTTCTTTTCTTGGGACAGTTGTCAGCCCAATGGCCTGGTTCAGCGCAAATGAAACACAGTTGGGACTTTCTGCGTCGCTCAACCTCGTCTCTGTCTGGGCGTCCACGACCTCTTCCTCTTAGTCGTCCTCTGCCTCTGTTGAAATGTGATGGTTGGGCAAAGGTCATTTTTGCAAAAGTGGAGACCAATTTTGCATCCACTTTTTCTTTTTTATTGGCACATCTGATTTCTGCGTCCTGGGCATAGCGGAGAATTTCTTGGACACGGTTTGTGTCCCATGAGCCCACCATTTTGTCTGTCATAATTTTAACAATGTCTTTTCCAAGGCCGTTTTTTAACATCATTTTGAACAGTTCTTCAAATGTACTGGTGTGTTCAGCTGTCCAGGCAGTGGCAGCCTGGCCGCTGTGTTGAATGCAATGTTGGCGTGCTCTAGCGGCAAAAGACATGACTGATTCATCTTCTCCACGCCTTAGTGACATCAAAACGTTCATGTCCATGCGGGCTGGGAACTGCTGGGTCAGAGCGGTGACAATGGCGTTCACGTATCTGGCATAGTCAGTGTTGTCGTCCTATTGGATTGTGGGAAGAGAATTTATGCCGTCACGGTCTTCAACCGCTGCTTGAATTTTTGAGTAATCTTCTAAGTTGCAGATAGTTCTCAGAATACCATGGATTTCTGCACCGGTGGGCCTGTGCACTTGACAGAACAGTTTGAATTTTTGGCCCACTGTGGCGCCTCCTCTGTTAATAGGAGGTATATTGTCTTTGATTAATTGAGTCCATCTTGAGGGGTCTGGTGAGCGATACATAAGCACAGACGCAGGGTGTTCAGCCAGTCGTCTTTGGCGTTGTACTTCAGTTTCATTGTCTGGGGCTGGTGGTGGTGGAGCTGGATTCGGAAATTCAATCATAGGAGCTTGAAACACAGCCCCATAGGGTGTCTTGCTTCTCGTGTGAGACGGGGACAGGAAGGAGAAAGATTTGTCTGATGAAAGTTCAGTTGTGAAGGGGTTGTTAGAGTTCTTAGGACTGGTGGCAGAGTCATATGGAGGAGGTTTGGTGACAGGACTTGACAGTCCTGTGTTCATCAGGGCGTTTGTTTCAGCCTGTGTGGTCAGATCTGGGTACAGTTGAGCAGCTGTTGTAGAAGCTGCATGTGTCTGAGCCGCTTGTCTCTGCCTCTGGAGCCCTCCCTTTTCTTCACTGTGGAGATGTGCAGCAGCGAGAGCAGTGGCGTAGGTCTGGTCATCATCTTCACTCATGAGTGCCGGACCAACAGGCTGGGTCAGACTCGGAAAACAAGAGGACATCGCATTAGTTATGTTATCAGTTGCTTTATTACCTATGCTTTGAAATGGCCCCTTTACTGTATCTAAGTGTTTTAAATTTCTTTCCCTATTTTCTTTTTCTTTCTGTTTCTTTGCTTCAGCTGCTTTTTCCCACATCTCTAAACATTCATAATGTCTTTTAATCTCCTTTATTTGCTTCGGTTTACTGATTTTTTTGGACATAAGTCTCTTTTCTGCATCTTGTATTCTATTGCGTAAAGCAGTCAAACTACTTTCACTCATTCGTCCATTAAAACCATACAACTTCCATTCATCCATTTTATCACAACTCCTGGCCAGGTTTCTATCATATACATCACATTGAATTCACAGAAGTCCTTTGCAGGACTGTTTTACTTGTATTGGATCCCATATTTCAGATTAATTAAATACTTGTCAGTATATAAGGTTCAGACAGATCATAGAGAAGCTTTAGAAGTACTAAAACCAACACAAACTAACAAAAACTAAACAAAACAACAACACAAGACTAACAAAAACTAAAAACAACTAAAAACAACTAAAAACAACTAAAAACAACTAAAAACCCTTTCAGAAATTATTATTACTCATTTTATGGCAATCCTGCTCAGTCAATCCTGACTTATGGTAATAACAATAGACCGTTCAGGTCAGGGCTTCTAGAAAACCCTTTCAGAAATTACTGTCGAATGGCAATCCTGCTCAGTCAATCCAGACTCAAATCAACAATAATAGACCTTCCCAGTCAGGGTTTCTAATACAGATACAAAACCTTTTAAAATTATTATGTGGCAATCCAGCCATATTAATAATTTTAGGACCATCCGGTCTCGGTTTTCAGATTAGGACAATCCAGTCCAGACATAAAACAAAAGAAAAACTTTTCACAAAGCCTATTCAGAAATTATTATTACTCATTTTATGGCAATCCTGCTCAGTCAATCCTGACTTATGGTAATAATAATAGACCATTCCTGGTCTAGGCTTTGTTACAGTCAAAAAATCACCTTTAGACACTGTTACAAAATGTTTTCTCTTAATTTATAAATTTGTAATAATTTTACCGTTTGGAGGTTATTTGAGTACGTTGGATCGAGAGATGACGATTGGAGGGTCGGCATCGGACAATCCTCCCGTCAGAAGAAAATTTGGGGAAGAGGAGACCTCTTGGAACGGTCTGGTTGATCACACCCTTGTCCTTCAGCCGGGTCCAGCGTCAATCTTCGATCCCACTTCTGACACCAAGAATTGTGGTTGAAAAAATAAATGTATTATTGTGGAATAAGTTTGAGAGAAAACAACAGATGTCTTTTGGTGATTTATTTAAGGAAAAAGGAAAAAGAATTCAGAGACATCTTTTGCAAAAGGAGGAATGGAAAATACAAATCTGTCTGTGTACAGAGTTGCATGAACAGTCCCAATGTTAACTAGGCGGGCTTAGAATTTATACTGAAATCACAGCAGATAAGAAAAATGAAACACTGGCTCTCAGAGAGTGAGCCGTCTGACATGAATCAGCATTTTACTGGTTTTCTCAGAAAACAGAGTTGTCTCTGTATAAGACAATTGTATCAGTTTTAAAACAGTAGCAAAGGTGGTGCACATATCATTCTGCTGCGGTCAAGGACAGCACAGAGCATGTGAAAGAGGAAAATATAATTTTCCCATTACACAGGCTTGCATTTTGAGGTTTTAAATGTGTTTGTGGTTATACTCTGTACAGTACCATCATTGTTTCTTGAGCCTGTGATTGATTCATAAACAGCGGTCAGTTTCAGATCATTTTGCCACGACAATCCAGCAGGGTCCTGCCCAAAATTTCTCGCCCAAATTAAAAGAGGAGTTGATGGGACAGATCTCCATACTAAATACACAAGCCACAGTAGACCCCTGCAGTTGTTTTCTGCACATTCCTAAAAGTTACTACTAGTTTAAAAGTCAGTGACTAACCAACGCCTCCTTTTGCTAAATTTAAAAGCAGGCACAAGTTAAAATTTGTTGAATGTTAGCAGTCTTTAAATAATGTCCAGCAAAAACATATGGCTCACTCTGTGACTGAAAAGATGACGTATTCGGGTAACCTTTCCCAGGCCACACTGTTCCAGCACTTTCATGGTCCTCAAGCCAGATGAGTGGCAAAAGCAATTTCTGCTCTTCCAATGAGAATAAAAATGTAATTGAGATTCAGACTGACATTGGACATATCTAAAACCCTGATTAAAAAGGCTAAAATTTAAAATACAAAAGTAAAGTATTGAATAGATTCAATGGCTTAGCATCATCCCACTCAATTGTTTTTGTAAAATATGTCTGTGATTATTTATCTAACATTTCATATTCCATTGTAATGTTCAAGTTGCTTCAATAAAAGTAAATGAACAAACTAATTAAAAACAAACATTAATATTGATTCCAGAATACAAAAGAGGCAGGAAGGTGAAATGAAAACTGAATGCATCAAGCATTTAAACACAAACAAATAACCGCTAATAACAGTTGCTTTTAGATTTTTAAGGACACAAGGGACTTGACCTTCACTGTATTTTGTAAGTTGAGCTTTATTTATTCACATTTGCTTTTACCAGTCTAATTATTTTGTAAAGATCCAACAAAAGTAGGATAATGCTAAAAGCTAAAAAAAAAAAAATAGCTATTTAGTGTGGCAACATAAGGCTGTTAGTATGCTACTTTTTAATGCTAATAGTTATGTCGAAGTGATTTTCTCTTCATTGTTAATGTTTAATCAACACCACGCTATCCCAGAATATAGTTAGTACTAGTATATACTAGTTAAACAAACTGAAATAGCATTAACTAGCATTACATAATATCATAAAATGACTAACTGTTAATGCTACTGTGCCGGGCTAATGCTGAAACTAAGCTAACTCTAACAACTGTCAGCAAAAGTAAGCTATTTTAATTGTGTAGCTAATAAACACAAACTAAATAACAAGACAATGTTTCTGGTAAGTTAAAAACAACTGTAGTAGGTCTATTTTAGTATTTCATTAATATATGTGGCATTATACCGTAATAATAGGTTACTTAATACGTTTTATTTTCACTTTAAACAGTATTGCGTAATGAAAATGACCTCTCAAGTTAGCTTTGTTGAAAATTGGTCATTTTTAAATGATAACTGCTAACGCTAGCTCAACCGTGTTCTTTTCTTTTCAAGGCCAAAATAAATTGTAGCTTGGAATATGAAACGGGCAAAATATTATACAAGATGGTTACACTTCAAACAAAACTAAGCTAACTGCTAATGCTAACTCTGTTGGTAATTAACGTTTTCCGATTTGAAAGAAAACACGTAAACACCTGCTCAAGTCGGAACAGCTGAAAAACATTCAGTATCAACGTTGTTTGCGTCATCAACATGGCGGCGATAAGGAAATGTATGTAATGTAAAGATTTTTTAGCATTTAGTCCTTTAAAAATATTTTATACCAACTGTTTTACACGTTAATAACTCGATATTATAATAGAACAACTAATATTTAATTTATTCTATGCCAAAAACTCATTCTTATTCTAACTCAAAAAAATAAATGAGATTGCATAGGTCTATTGCCTCTGTTTCTAATAATGCAGGTCCAGTCTAAGTATTTGTCCATTGGAAGGTATATGCATTGAATTTGAAGAGGTTTCTTTCTGTTTTAGCTAAAACCTTAAAATGAATCCTGAGGCTGGAGATCCTTCACTGCCCTACCCGAATGAGCCACCTCTGGTGTTGGGCTTCAGACAGACCAGCTGGCCCGCAGATGGTGCCTGAAGGTGGTGGACCACTCCTGCTGGAAGTTTCTGTCCATGGTTATGGTCCTCGCTAACTGTGTGTCACTGACCTTATACGACCCCTACAAAGCTGAAAGGGGCTTCCTCTTAGTGGTAAGATTTATTATTCAGTGTAACAGTTTGTGTGTTGTTTATTAAAGATTCAATAGCACCATTTGTTATTGTATGGGATAGGTTATGGTTTGGAAACATATTCTACAGGCAGAACAACTTTGAGAAATTGAGAAAGTATTTTGTGAACAGGTGGCACAACATATACACAAATACACAAATAAAAATAAAAAAGCCTGTATTTACATCAAACAGATGTAACAGATGCCTGTATGTCTGACAGCACAGATATCCAGATGAATTTGAACAGGTTTATCTTATGGGGCTAATGAACTGGTACCAGTTCGCGGCCCGCGCCCTACATCTTAAACCTGTTCAAATCCAACTAAAGCCTGTTCAAATCCAACTAAATCTTGTTCAAATCCACTTAAAACCTGTTCATATCCATCTAAATATAGTATTGAGGAAATACTGAAGTGATTTAGAAACGCACATCAGAAGCTAAGCTACATTTAGGAAATACCATCCCTTTCGTGCCCCCAAGCGTTACGGGGCAGGCAAGAAGAGAGACATCTAGTGAAGCTGCAGAGAAAGCT
>JALDNG010001866.1:0-46957 GCA_024349245.1 Neodontobutis hainanensis | reverse complement strand
GACGTTTCTGTGGAGCAGAGTTAAAAATTGTCCTAAGACTACTTTTAACAAAGATATTTTATTAAAGTTATGTGGTCATTCAGGTTTTTTTTATCTTTATTTTTATATAGCGCTTTTCCACCTACTGTAGTAGGCACTCAAAGCGCTTTACATACATTAAACTATTACCAGTGTTACAGAACTTCACTGGAGGCAATGTAGGTTAAGTGTCTTGCCCAAGGACACAACAACAGTAGGCGGGGAGAGCGGGATGTTATGATGTTTTGGGATGTTTTGAGCAGGATTCGATCCGCCCAGGTTGGAGAAATAAAAATAAAATAAAAGCATCTCTATGTGCAACATCACAAAAAACACAGACACAAGTTGACTTTGACAGTAATTTTGAGCCTGACCACTTTATATAGGCCTAGTTATTATTATTATTATTATTTTTCAGTATTGTCAGTATAACCATATTTAATGTTGGCTACAAGACAATACAAAAAGGGAAGGGTCATTTTTGATGATGTCAAGGAACAAAAAGACGTGTTTGAGGGGAATGAAAGAGTCAGTTCAGATCATTTTAAGTGTCCAACTACGTTTTATTCCTTCACCGGTTCATTTAAAGGTACACTGTATAAAATGTAGGATAACACTGAACCAAATCAGACTTCAGTAGTGTATAAAAATGTGTATGAAAGAAATACTAAATGTGCAAATTTATCTTAACCAAAAAAAGAAAAACATTGGTATTATGTTTATATTCCAGCGAAGCATGTGCAAAATGAGCACATTTGTATTAGTAGCTGAAATTTAACTAATCGACTAAACTAGGACATGCTTTCAACACAGGACGTGCATGTTTCAGCAGAAGACAGTCAGACTTCAGTGAAAAAAACAACTGTCTCAGTAAAACACAGCTTGTCTGTTTGGGCTTGTACATCATGTGTATGTTATTGACCCTGAGGTCATTCTGTCACATGGTGCAGCACTAGTTTATGAGATGGACAAAGGTGTAAATAAACAATTACTACATGTCCAAAGTTGCCCACATTAACAAGCATTTATTACACTATTTATTCTTGTGGTTTTCATATTGAGCTTAAACAATATTCAACTCTTACGTTTTGGACTTGCTCACGTTTGTGGGTTGTTGAACTCCGGGTTTTGTTTATTTTCTGTCTATTTGTGTGCCAACATTTTATCAGCTTACTGTGCTCATCGGGGTCAAGGCTGTGTTATTTCTACAACAGAGATTGTTTTGAGTCATGCTCGAAGGCGGGGGCAGGAGTCTCTCTGGTAAACAGTAGCTGACCCTCTTAGCATTAACAACCCTAATGTCCACACCTGAAAATATGGCGGTAAAGTCACTGCTCCTAACACTCAAATAGTCGAGGTCAGGTCGAGGTTTATATATAAGCCTGTTAAATCTGCACTGACACTTTGCCTAAATATTTTGCACTGTCATGGTGTTGTCAGTAAAGGTTTATTCATTTATGCAGCAGGTCGTGTTATGAACACACTCTCGGTATAAGGTTAGAATAAGAATACAGGTTTCTGTCTACAAAAGTCAGGAGTATTGAAATCAAGACAAGACTGGGAGGTTGAGGGATTTTAAATCACGACTGAAGAGATCCCTGGGAGCATTTATAAAATCCAAAACGCTACTAGTCCAATCTTAGTCCACGTCCAAACTCATACAGAGGATTTGCTGAAGGAGGCAGAGTTAGAGGGATATTATAAATTAAGTTATGGTAAAGTCATATTAGCTTTTGTCCAATCAGAAGAACAATAAGGACAAATTAACCAAATGTAGAGATCATGATTTTCCAAGACTAAAACAAAAAGTGGTCTTGAGTACACCAACACTAAATATTACAAGCCATGGGTTTAAAATGCCTCTAAAATGCCATGTAAGAGAAGCAAAGGTGGGAAGCGTGGCCCCAAGTAAAATTAGTCAACTTAATTATTACTATCGAGTATCAAGATCAAAAATCCTCTGTGAAAAATCTACGCAGCTCTGGAATTATCTAGAATGTTTGGCAGCTATTGGCAACTGAAGCTAGTTTTTCTTATAATAATCATTGATAAAAAAAAAACTCATTGAGCCTGAAAGCTGTATCAGGAGAGAAATGCGTTACCATGGTTACTGTGATGTTTATACAAGGCAGGGAACAACCCATAGTTCTTCAGAGTCTTCATCGGTCTGTGAAGTGAGAAACCTGAAATCCCACAGGAGGAAAACCTCATGAAAGATAAGACTGTCCAGACATTTTGATTTATTGCACAAACTCGAGTCATTCCCCGTCACTGCATGACAACGTTACAGCTGAGCTGACTTTTGGCCGGACGTAGAACGGTTGTGAATTTGGCCGTGTAGTCCTCACTGTGGGTGGTGCAGTAAAGTTGATCAGCCACTGGAAACTTGATGTTGGTCTTCTTGTTTAACATAAAAAAAAATTTAAAAAAATACACATTACAGTACGTTAATAATTACCACTGCGACATCACATTGTTGGACTCACCATTCGCTGCGACAGAGAAGGCGTTGTTTTGCAAGATGCTAAAGGGATGAAGTCAGCCTGTGCAATGGTAAGATTTCGACCGTGTTCTGGAAAATAATAGACATGAGGGACATAAACCACGTGAAATAATAATCACCATCAACTACAGTGGCAAGAAAAAGTATGTGAACCTTTGGGAATTTCATGGTTTTCTGAATAAACTCTCAAAATGTGATCTGATCTTCATCTAAGTCAAGGGTTTAAACATAATGTGTCTGAAAATAATTACACAAAATAATGATCTTTTATGTCTTTATTTAACACACTCATTCAACATTTAAAATGGCAGTAGAAAAAGTTAGTGAACCCTTATAAATAACTGGTTGACCCTCCCTTGGCAGCGATAACATCAACAGGCGCTTCCTGCACATTGTTGAGGAGGAATGTTAGCCCATTCTTCCTGCAGAACTGCTTTAGCTCTGTCAAATTCTCATGTGTTTGCCCTCTTCAGGTCAATACACGGCATCTCTATTGGTTGAGGTCTGGGCTCTGACTTGGCCACTCCAAAAGTCGGATTTTGTCTTTCTGGAGCCATTCTGTTGTGGACTTGCTCCGGTGTTTTGGGTCGTTGTCCTGTTGCATCACCTTCTACACAATTTCAGTTGACGTACAGACATCCTCACATTATCCTGAAGAATTGTCTGATATATTTGATACTTCCTCTCAATGATTGTAGCTGACCAAACCCTAAAGCAGCAAAACAGGCCCAAATCATGATGTTTCCGCCACCATAATTTACAGTTGGATGATGTTGTCATGATGATATGCCGTGCCCTTTCTACGCCAGATGTAACGCTGTGTGTTTTTTTCCAAATAGTTTAATCATAGTTTTATCAGTCCACAAAGCATTTTGCAAACACCGCTGTGGAGTGTCATTGTGCTCATTTGCAAACTTCAGACGTGTAGTAAAGTAGCTGTAGTCTGTACCTCCAAACTTATTACCTTAACGAGACTCCAAGTGTGCTAAAATCTAAATCCAATTCGCTTTTATGACTCATTAACTCTAAGAGTTTTTGTGATTGTTCTCAATAAAGACATAAAAGATCAAAGATTTTTTGTGTTATTATTTTTAGATTACATTTTAAGACAAATGTATTTAGAAAACCATAAAATTCTAAAAGTTTTACTTATTTTTTTTGCCACTGTATGTTACATTATGTTAAAACTGTTTTTCCAAATAACGGTGCAGTACTCATTTATAACACTTTGTATTCATTTTTAAAGTCTTACAAAGTATTTTTCAACGTATGAAGGAATGCAGCTAAATATTGAACTAACAATATATTTATTCTTAAAGCTGCTGTGTGTAGTTCTTTGCCATCATCTGGTGGAGACATTGTCATTTAAAAGATCAAAAAGAAGGCATTTCAATGTAAATTTGGCTGATGTATGTGAATTTAAACTGTATATATTTTACACAATGCACCTTTGAAAAATTATTTAATTATTATTATTAACTATTAATCTATTACGTCTTCTTTTACGCCCTAGAAATTAGTTAATGTAGTACACACGTCTCCTTTTTAAGGCAGAATAAAACTCCAACCTGGTCCAGACAGGATGAGACTGGGCAGAAAAGTGGCTGGTCTGGGCCGCTCTGCGTCTTCTTTTTTAATGTAGTCCTCTTTGTTTGAGGTTGTGTAATATGATGCGTGTAGATGAGCTGGGCTGAAGTGCACATTGCTCTTGGTCATTAAAACAGTGTCCCTCTCAGGACGCTTCTGTGGTTTCATCTGCAGTGGGAAATTTGATGAAGCAAAGAACCATACGTTAATCATAACTTCTGTTTATAAAGATGAAAAAAGACTATTTTATCTTACGTTAGTGAATGAAATCCTGCTGGTGGTGTGGGACATCCTCTCTCGAGCTCGCCCTGGATCCATGTCTCCCTCAGGAACCGAGCTGAAATTTTGATTATTTTTTACCAATAAAACCGGATCTAAAGAATAACCCAAATAGTTTTATTCAATAATTAATGCAATGTCTGCTATAGAAATTTGACTTTACAATGAATAAAATATATAGTTCAGGAAAAAAATGTGTTTAGCATCACAATAATTTCAAAAATAAAAAAATGAAGTGGTTAGCTGGTAGCTGTATAAAGGGTTTGTAAAAAAAGAACATTGCTTTGTTTGTCGTGTTTTAGAAATACTAAAAGATACTTTAGCTGGGGCTTTATTAGTAAGAAACATCTGTTAGTCTTGACTCCGTCTCAACCTGACATTGTCTTGGTCTTGACTTGGTCTTGCCCTGACATGGTCATGGTCTTGACTCGGTCTCACTCTGACATGGTCATGGTCTTGACTCGGTCTCACTCTGACATGGTCTTGGTCTTGACCCAGTCTCACTCTGACATGGTCATGGTCTTGACTCGGTCTTGCCCTGACATGGTCCTGGTCTTGACTCAGTCTCACTCTGACATGGTCATGGTCTTGACTCGGACTCACTCTGACATGGTCTTGGTCTTGACCCAGTCTCACTCTGATATGGTCATGGTCTTGACTCGGTCTTGCTCTGACATGGTCCTGGTCTTGACAGGTCTTGATACGTACATGTCTTGCTCTTGTTTAGTGCAGTCTATTCCAAAACTACCTGATAAAATATTTATAGAATTCTCCTGAAAGTGTTTGTGTCAATAATCACAGAAATAACTCGCCCGTCTTATGAGCACAAAAGGTTTCTTTGGTTGTGCACAACCAGGGGTTTGTGGAGGTGTGTCCCAGGCTAAACTTTGGGAGCTCTTTTGGCACTGGAGGGCTGTGTGAAAAGTATAGCGTTAATATTTCATACACTGATGGTTTTTATTATTTGACTTTCAAGGCCAGAGTAGAAAAGCAGTTTACCTGTAAACACTGGGCTGGGTGAATGACGCAGCATGAGTTGTCTGTCTCTCTACAATCTTCTCTTTGTCACAGATAACAAATGAAGATGAGTGCTGAACCAGAAAACATAAACAGTCAGATTATAGCGATGACAGATGGAAGCCCTTTTCAAAAAGTGTGGAAAATGTCAAATGAGTCAAAATAATTAGAAGTTTTGCCAAAATAATGTGCACAGTAATTCAAAAATGCTCACTTTTTAAGTATTTTGTTTGAGTCATTATTTGCTAAAGGTGCATTGTCGACATTTTTGTAATAAAAAGACAAAATAAAAAAGAATCACTTTCACACTACAAATGTCAGCTCAAATATCTGAAAGTCATTATCAAGTGCATGACATCTGACGTCTGTATTATCTTAAAGACTGAACATATTTGATTTTATAAATATGTAATGCTGTTGTTGGTGCATAGTTACCTTTTTCACAGTGACAGCCTCTGTTATAGGGGTTCCCTGAAATGTTGCGTTATACTGAGTCTCATAACTGCGCGGGAGTCCGTCTCCTTTTATTGTGGGGATCCTATAATCTGAAACAAAAATGTGGTAACTGTCATTCTTAAGAAATTAGACAAAACATTTCCACAGCTATTAAATCAAAAGATAAAAACATTTTTATTGTGTATCATTCATAGCTTATATGTAAAGACAATTATGTTTTAAGGTTTAAGTGTTACCCCAGACCTTAATACAGTAGTTGATGTATGGAAAAACAAGTGCACAATAGACAGTATAGAGAGTTATGATTCAATATATATCTTGATTTTCCCATAATTGTAACACACACGCTATTTTTGATTTGACACTGGTTATATGAGGTTTCCAGTTTAGTTTCATGGAAGTGATTTTTTTTTATTTCATTCAAGTTTAATGACTCCAAGTAAAAATATGTATATTATTATATATTTATATTATATTAGGTATATTATGCTTACTGGTTACAATATCTTTTTAGAATAACATTATCTCATTATAGTGATGTTCTTGTTCCTGTACAATGTGTAATAAGAGTTAATAAATGACAAATTGTAAAACTTTGACGTTATTGCTCACCTGGACATAAAGATGTACGTTTTGTAACAGAAGAGCAGTCCGGTGGGGTGTAAGAGTCTTGATGAGTACTTGCGGGTGTCTTTTCCACATTCTGCATTTTTTGCAAAGATGGGGTTCCTTGGTTGTGTTTGAGAGGCAGCATGAAGTGCTCCGGCTGTGATTTCTGGGACTCCAAAAAGTTGGTGGTGACAAAAACGTCATATCCAGAGTTTATTGGCATTTTAAAGTTGGTGACCAGGTCTTTCTCGCGTGAGACACAGGGCGTTTGTTGCAGTGGGTGAGGTTTGTAGGATGCCATCATTTCTGTCTGAACCTCATTGATGTACCTGAAGTCCTTCTGTGCCACCTGCACTGGAGTAGGTCTGGGAACAACTTTTTCCCTCTTGATGCAAACTGGCTTGAAGTCATGTTTGTAGGTGGGAATGATTGCATCTGGATTGTTCCTGTATAAAAATGGTAGATTTGTTGAGAGGAAAGACTGCTGCTTACCCACGGATGGACTGGCACCACCTGAGCCATGTTGAAAAAGGTGTCCTCTTCACGTGAATTGTAACACGTGGGTGGGCTGGCACTGTCTTTGAGGGACAAGTGAAAAATGCTACAATGCTTCTCCATGGAAACCTGTGTGCTGTGGAACATGATGATGTTGATACTGTTGCGGCTCCCGCTGAAACAAGTGCATGCTCTGGTGTCCTATTACCAAGACAAATGACTCTACAGTGAACTGGCAGTCTGCTCAAATGTTACAATTAAGGAAACACAAACAGGACCTCATGCACAGGCAGGCCTCATCAGCAGTGGTTCATTCTTGTATGTTTTTAAGAGCATTCTGATGTAATGCTCACTTACAACATGAAACAACAAGAGACCTAAAGTCTAATACTACATTAACATAACATTCTTTTGGTTAAGATCTCTATTCATCATTTATTTAGGTCTGATGGAGATACCTTTATATGTCCTTGTCTACCACTAATGGGATGTGTTTATTGAGAGGAAAAGAAAAACAGGGGTCACAAACTTGTCAAACTCATCTACAAGTAAATCTTGCCCAAGAAGTCATTCATTAAACATTAAAAAAAAAATAAACACATGTAGGCCTACATCATGTTTGTATGTAAAGTTTTTGCTTTTATTTGTCTAATAGTGCATAAAACCATAAACTATTTTACTCCCTGTATGTGTTTTAATTTTTTAATAATCATTACTGAAATAAGTTATTCATTGGTTGGGAAAATAGGGCAGCTGGAATAATAATTTTACAGGTCAAATCAGAGATTACCAAAAACATGTGAAACAAATCTAATAAATTGGTAAATATTATAAAGCTTGGTGGTTTCGAGATGAAATTCACATCTTTATTTCTGCATTTGTTATATACATACAATGCATTAGTATAAATATAAAATATGTATGCTAATGTATTCTATCGCACAAGTACAATAAAATGTAAGTACTTTATATCGATCTCAAATCTGTAAGCGGAAGTGACGTTTTTCAGAGCCTGCTTCTTCCGCTCTCTTTTCATTGAGGCTCAGCTAGCGGCCGGGTGGGTACACGTTGTCTCTAGGAAAAACTTACTGTATTCAGAGAGTATTAAACAAGTTAATGTTATTCCAGTGAGTTTGCGGCTGGTTACACTTTTATAAACTTTGAGCCTTGTTACATTTATTGTTTGATCTGCAGGTGGCTGTATACCTTTCTATCTGATTGGTCCTATTCTAATATAATCTAACATTTGCAGGAATTCCCCCTGATCAGCAGCGTCTGATCTTCGCTGGCAAACAGCTTGAAGATGGACGCACACTTTCTGACTACAACATCCAGAAAGGTAATGAATGGGTTTGATAGAACAGCTTATTCAGAAATACTATCAGGATGTAATTGACTACTCCCTTTACCTTGCTTTAGATGCAAGTTTATTTTATCTTTTACACTTGATGTTTTGTGTTTGTTGATGAATGAGTCTGATATTGTATTTATCCATTAGAATCCACTCTGCATCTGGTTTTGCGTCTGCGTGGAGGCATCATCGAGCCTTCCCTCAGACAGCTGGCCCAGAAATACAACTGCGACAAGATGATTTGCCGCAAGTAAGTTAATTTCAAACCATAAACTGTTGTAATTAAAATCTGAACTCGTCCTAGAGTTCAGTACCAGTGGAATTGTAAACATTTGCCGTTTATGAGAATGTGTATATATTTTGTTTTACCATTAGTTGTAATGTATGTGCATTTATTTAAATCTTACATTTCTTGTGTTGCAGGTGCTACGCCCGTCTGCACCCCCGTGCCGTCAATTGCCGTAAGAAGAAGTGTGGACACACCAATAACCTTCGCCCCAAGAAGAAGCTGAAGTAAACGTTTTGACTGAATTGGCACTTCAAGCCTGTTTGTGTTAAAATAAATGTTGAAAAAGTGACATTTGTCTTGTCTCTTCAGTAAAAACCTCTGCTTGCACAAATTAATCTTATTGGGTTTTGTATCTTTTTCATAATCTTAAACGGAACAAGGCATTGCTGCATTTTAAGTTATTGTTTGCCAAATGCTAATCATTGAGAGATTACAAGTTTATTTTGAGGGTTTCCTACAAATGAAGTTGTTTGGGTAATTCAGTAATCGGACTTCGTGGAACTGGCTGCTTTGTTAAAGAATTTTTCAGTAATGGTCGTAGATGCGTATTAACAGCCACACACCATGGCCCTACACTCTGCGGCTGGATTAGTGTGGAAACTTCCAAGGTTAAACCTGTATTTATTTATTTTTTGTCATGAAGCTGGTTATCAAGTTTGGTCTGCATAGCAACTTGAGCTAAACTTGCTCTGAATGGCTAACCTGTGCTGGAGCGGAGAGAGGATAAAAACGCAGGCCACTGACCAATAGGAAACAAGGAATGTGTTGTTGTGGAGAGAAAACAAACTGCTGCAAGTAGTGTCCTCAGAAACTGCACTGCTGATTGTGGCAAAGGTTTAGAGTGACCTTTTCTGCTTTTGCAGGGGATCAATTTATACACTTATGTTGAATGGATTAATTTTTTTTAGCAGGTCATGTGACTGTAATGCTTTGTATTGTATTGATATGCACAGATAAATTACCTTTGCAGTTTAGTCTATGGTGCTGCACATTTTGCAGATGAGTTTGTCGTCAAACCATGGAAGAAAACTCGTATCCAGCAAAAAAAAATTACTGGCTTAATAGTACAGTCCCTTTATGTAGAGACCCTACCCTAGTTATTTAAAGGTTTTCATGTGAATAGAAGTGATGTAGCTTTTTCAGCACAAAGACACTTTTTTTTGCATGACAGAGTTTTAATATTAATCTTTACAAATATAAGAAAACTCATTTTGTTTTGTCATCTCATACAGACACCTCATTCAGCTTTTCTTTCTACATATTAGACATTTCCATATACTCCGAGCTAAACCAAGTTAGAGGTATTCTGACTAAAACTAAGCAATCGAATGAGGTGGACATAAAGTGATCATAAACATTTTGTGTCAATTCCAGTTGAAGTGGCTTCAGCATAACACCGGTGTGTCTTTGGTACTGCCTGCTCTCCAGTTGTTGAAACTCATTGTGTCATAAATAATCGTGCAATTAGGGTCAAACAGAACCCACAGCAGCTTTATATTGTGCTTGTCTTTAGTCAAACGCTGTTGCTGTGCTTTTCTAATACACCAGAATATGGCTGCAGACTTAAAGGGACAGTCCAGTGTTTTGTAAAAAAAGGTCTATGAGATACTTAGGGAACAATAACTTAGACCGTAGTCTATTTTTCAGGGTACACATATTTCAAAAGACCAAATTATTATTTTCTTTTTGAATAATTGTGATCATTTTTTATTAATTTCTCAGGTTTTAAATGCCATTTAAGTTAAACCCATTTTCTAGTGTTATTTAATTATTTTTTCTATACTGTTATTTCTGACTATAGCCAATTCATAAATCTAACTAGAACCTGTTAAGATCTAAATAGAACCTGTCCAGATCCTAACAAAACCTCTTCAAATCCATCTAAAATATGTTCACCTACATTAAATGACACAGAAATGATCAGAATTTTTTTTGCAACCCAAATATAATCTTCCGCAACCCACTTTTGGGTCCTGACCCAATGTTTGGGAAACGATGCTGTAGTAGATACTTGTGCGTACACTCCCAAGTTGGAGAAGCAGACGGCGCAACAACAGAAGCTTTGTGTATATAAACTAACGGCACCAGCAACAATATTAGTGCTCGTGTTAGCATGTATTCATTTTGACTTTGGACTGCTTTTTATCTTGTTCTTTATTTATACACCACAGAATTAGCTATTCATTTTTACAAAACCCAAATTATGCGCCATTTTTAAGTAACGTATTGTGAAAATGTTTTCTGTGGACCGTACATTTAACTGACTTTCCTGGAGAAATAAAGCTTAAAATAGAAAATGACATTTAAATACACCATGAAGTAGTTCACTGTGTTTAATGGTACATGGTTTAGTCTCTCGCTCTTGTCTGTTTTTCTAAACTGGAAGTGTGCTGACAAATATGTACTGTAGAGAATAATATGCAGCTATATCCACAAGTATCTAGTTGAACCACATTTACCCAACACTGAACTAAACCTTTAAAATTGTGGAGGATACATATAAGAGCCACTGCTTTTGAAAATGTGTCATGCTTTTACAAAAGTATGCAAGCAGCCTGCCTCAATCTGATGAGTTGAGCAAGATTTCAAGTTAAAATACTTGCATTAGATTAGGCGCCTGTAGAAACTTATTGCTATTTCAACAGTTGTATGTGGCAGCTGAAGTACAGACGGCAAGAACATGTAATAACTTGTTTAAATAGTGTTGCAGTCCAGACTTTAAAGAAATAGTTCATTATTTTGTAAATGTGGCTCTATCAGATACTTTTGGACAGTTAATTTATTCAGTAGATAGTTGTCAGCACATTCCCTTTTTGGAAATACAGGCAGGTGGAACAACACAGCAGAGACTCAACATGCCGTAAACAGGGTCAGTAATAAAAATGGTGTTGGAAGAGGGTATTTCGACAGGATGTGTTGCAGAAACTGAAAATGGCCATTATTTTGATTCAGACGAGGTGCTTGTAGTGAGCAGTGATATGTTCTTGAGTTGTGTAAATGAAGAACACAATAAAAACCAATCATATGAAGACATTAAATGCAAATAAATACCTTCTACACAAACTGTTAGTGGTTTCCAAAACTGCAGAAGCCTTGTTAGTTATAAAAGTGTTTTTTACTGGCCCCATTAGCAGACATACATAATACAAAGCATTTGCCATTGCTCCTGTCTGCTTCTCCAAACTGAGAGTGTGCTGGCGTTTATCTGATTACCTGTTTCAAAGTCTCTCATAGACTTCCTTTAACAAAATACTATGCTATAATTCAGTTATATTTAATACTGATAACTCTGGTCTGGTCTTCGTTTAAAATCTAGGGCCTAAAGTTTGTTACAAATGCATTCATTCTGTCATAGACCTACAGGAATCTTAAGACTTCCACTATGTCCTACTGACAGTAAATTTAGTTTAATGACAGGAAGTTTGTCTTTGATAATCTGGTAGTTCAAGACATAAATGCCATTAAAGCTCATTTAAATCACATTCTGACATGTTATTATATTCCTGCAGTCGCTGCATAATCAACTGCAAAGAACAGGGACCTTATTTGTACCTATGCGTTACTGACATGTGAGGAAATCAATAACTCATCGTGCGCTGAAAGAAGCGGCGCTCGATATTGTGCATCAGACAATCACAGAAAAGCTGACAGACAAGTTACCTAAAAGTACCCCATTACTAAATCTACTGCAGTTGTGCTTTTCAACTCGAGTTCAGCAGGACCGAGCATTCACAGCTTCACAATGCTCGGCAAGATCGAGACACCTGCAGAGCTCATGCGGTGCTCTCAAAGTGATCAATGCTCTGCGGCTCAGCTATGCGACTAGTTTCATTATTATTATTATTACTTCTACTATCATTGGAAATGGTCGAGTGAGAAAAACGGGAATATAAAATGAAAACCGTTTTGGTAAAGCACTCGGACATGTAAGCAAAAAAATGCCACAAACATTATGGAGAGCGATCCCAACTCATTGTTTGTATGACGCCTTTGTCCTATAGGCCACAATGATGTGTGTAGTCTGTGTAAGTAAAGGGCAAAGCGTCTGTCGTGACCTGTTAAAAGGATAATACTCCTGGCCAACAATGACAGTTTGGCTGCTGGATCATTGTTGAATCTTGTCCTGACATTATTGGTACATAATATCTAAAAAAAGCAGTGATACATAACCAAACTTAAAACAGAAATGGATCAAACCCTGGTGATGTGCAGGAGACAGATTAAGAGCAGCAGTTGAAGTCCACCCTGGGGTTTTTGGTGATGTTACGGCTGGTGCAAAGCCAGTTCAGGCTGCAGATGTGAACTGCCTAAAGTTAATTCAAAGTCTTCCTCCTCCTAAATACTTGGTGGGTGCATCTCAGCAGTCAAGAGCAAGATTATTGCAATATTTGACAATTTTCTGCCTTTTAGCTTGAGTAGTTCAGTTTTAATATGAGATGAAAAGACCAACCATTGTTCATAATTGTTATACAGGATTATATGATGTTGTGTCAGCCTTGATTAACTGGCTAACATTGTTGGAGGTGTGTCCCGCCAAAGCAACTGGGATGAAAAAGGAGTAAAAGTGGCAGAAAATGAATGAATGAATCAATTACATTGTGTTATTTGTGATAGACGTATCCCTTTTTGACCTGCTCTGCCTCTAGGCCAGGTTTTCATTATAAATAATTGGTTGTACGTTTAGTAAAGTTAAATAAAATCACAGGGCTAACACTTAAGAGACATACATTTGAGACAATCTATTTATAATAAAGGCCATTAAGACTGATTAGTTAATCTATAATGTTTGTCTAGAAAACTAAAGTGCCTGGTTTCAATTTAAAGAAAAACAGAAATACTTTAAGAAACTCTATTATAATGGTTTGAAATCTTAATTTACATTTACAGTACGTAAGTGCTTAAAGGTGATTTTTTTTGTTTACCATTAAAAACAATTATATTTTTAACATTGAGATAATCACAGAATAACTTGTCTTATATTGTGACGCAGGCCTTTGACAGATTTAATTAATTTGATGACAATCTCGCAGATGGACACTAGAGGGAGCTAAAGCTTTCACATTGCAGATCAGTCCTGGCAGCTTTGAAATAAAATAAAAACCAGGTGGAGAAAAAAAGGATTGATCTTAAGAGTCATTGTCTCAAGGTCAAAGAGCCGGTGGTGACTGAGCGTAGCTGTTGAAAGACTGAAAAAGCCAGTGTTTAATCAAATATACAAGCTTTATTTTGCACAGAGCACTTTTAGCTGGTGAAGTTTGAGTTGTTGACTGCTGAGATGAACCACTGACATTACTGCACTGTTATTTGTCTATGAGTTTGGCCAGGCTCTGTCTCAGGTCGCCCAGGTCGCAGATTTTGACGTCTAAAACTTCGATGATGCGCCGGACCTCGCCCTCGGCTTGTTGCTGCTCCTCTCGACTCGAGGCCAGGGTCTTCTCTGTGGCCTGCACCCGGCCCTCCAGATCCCTGTTTCGTCTCTCCACATCCTAAAAAAAATAAACGCACACGAAGCTGTTCACACTGCAGCCTCGGAGGGTGTTTCTGAAGCACTTCTGTTCTTAGTACTCTGGAAATGACCACTAGGGTTGTAAAATATTAGTTAAACGTGTCATAAGAAAATCCAGCAGGCTAGTAATTAAATTAAAATAAGATGGAACATGTCTTTCTGCTCTAGGCTCACTCTTGGATCAGATTAGTGAAATACTGATGTACAAAGTGTGGAAATGGAGAAAACACACGCTTGCTGAGACTATTGTGCTTCCAACAGTCTTCAGTCTCAAGTGTCTCACTGAACGGATTATGGACGGGACACAAGGACAAAGAAGTCAAATATGAATATACTTAATACACAACTGGCTACAAATGATGGAGAAACAAATAGTCTATGCATAATGCATCAGCTGTATTCACCTGCATTAACATAGAAATCCAATACAATTTGATTTGTCCTTGAAGGTGTCACAGTCCAGTACTGACCCCATGTGTCCCCGAAGGGCCCAGAGCCAAGCACAAATTGTGGACCTTTCGGTCTCCAAGGTACTGGAAAACCAAGCTTCCTCACGAGAGTTTAGTCTAGACCTAGACCTACAAAATCTGGAAAGGGCCTTTAGACTGGTCTCCAGACTAAAACCAAAACAAGGCATCACTTCAGCGACGTGTTATTTATTCAATGTAAGAATCAGAAAACAAAAATCTCGACTAAACTGCTCTCGCTCTTTACCTGAAGTCTCTGCATGGCCTCCTCTCGCTCCTTCTCCAGCTCACACACATCCGTTTTCTTGCTCTGCAGGTTGTGAATTTCCTGAAAAGACAAGCACACTCACACTTTGAAAAATCCAGACCCCACGACACCATTCTATCACAAACACAGCTCCTGCGCCCATTTTAGATGTGGCTCTAAAATGAGCAGTCATTTTTCATCCACCGGCGGACGATAAGATTTGGGACACTTTGATGTTCTTTGGGTTTGTGCCTCACAGGAGAGATACCACTGTGACCTTGCACAAACCCTGTTGCCAGGAGTAGACGTTGCAAAGATGGATGTGGCACGGTTATGCTAATGGAGTTTAGGGGACAGCAGACACTTCAAACAACTCAAAACCTGCTTCTCTAAAGTGAGGCTGAAAGTGAGTTCAATGGACGTCAAACTAACCCAAACTGCATAAAAGATTAATAAACATGTATAGTGTTTATTTTGCTCAGCATAAATCATAAAAATGGTGTTGAGCAAATGTTGAGGAACCAATTATTTTAGAGTATTTTTAAGAGGTTTTATTTGATTGATTTATTCACCTTTTATTTATTGTTGCTTGTATTTTATTATGTGTATTTTATCTTGTAAAGCACTTTGGGCAACTGAGGTTTCTTTTATGTGCTGTAGAAATAAACAGACTGGACTTGATAAAAAGTCCTTTCTCCTGCTGTTCAGCCCATATTAGTTACAAAAGTAATCCTCATACACATAGCATAGCCATGATTCTACTGATGTTTTTGAGTTTAAACACATTGTGTATAACCAAGAAGGGACATATTAACTTATGGAGCTCCTTTAAATAGTGTAGCAATATATTTAAAAAACATAGATAGAGATATTTAATATATAAAAACAGCCTTGATAACATTTAGTAAATTGTGAAAGTGTTAAATCTAAATGTCAGTGAGCAGCGGCACAGGTAAAAATCTGCATCTCGTCTCTTTGTGTGACATTTCATTCATCTGAACTTTTTTTATCTGAGGCTCTTTTCAGACGGACCAAAGCAATAAATCAACAACGAGAAAAATGACAGTGTCACAAAGATAAAATCTCAGTGTTACTAAAAATAACACACACAAAGCACATGGGTAAGACTAAAACGAACTGTTCTCTTGTATTTTCCTATTAATTATCTTTTGTTCAAGGCCAAAGTGATGAACCAGAACAATTTAATTAAGTCCAAACACAACTTACACATTTAACATTCAACAAGCACTGAGCTGTTTATAAAGCTGTCGCAACATGTCCCATGTGAGGCTTTTTTGTTTGTGAACTTCAAAAAAAAAACTATCTTGACCCAAGTAATAATATGTAAAAAGGAAAAAATGACTTCACGCTAAACTAACCATGGCCTGACTGGCTGCTGGTTCGACCAATGAGGTGGCAGCACTGACAGGTCTGGGCGAGTATTAGGTTTGAAGATGTAGTGGTGCTGCTCTGATTGGATAAAACTGTGGTTACTCACAGATGATACATTTAAATTGCAGACCATGTATTCATTTAAAAACACTTTCACGGAGGCCCTCCCAGATGGTGGAGCAGACCATCTGGCTCTTCAGGTGAACACAAACGCCTAAAACAATGTAGTACTACTGCCAGGCCAGTAGAGGGTGGGTTTTTCTTTTAGCGTGAGGAGAGAGGACGCCAGCTTCACAGTTTACATGAGCACCTCCTCGGCCGGATTCAAAAGTTTGCATTTTTCTGGAAAAGAATGGCTTCCTTGTGTAAACAAGAGGTTAATCATTGTGCTTTAGGCAAAACGTCAACGGCTTCTGACTGAACAAAAGAACATTAGCCACTAAAAATCACAAATTCTGCATCAACAACATCAATTTGGCAAACGACATGTCACTGATTACGTGTGTGTGCTGCCAGTGACCAAGATGAGAATGATCTGCAACATAAGCTTAGCCTTTAACAGCATTTAGGCTCCAGGAGCTGAAGGCTACAAGCTTCACTGGATGTTTAGGACTTTTATAAGTGCCAAAAACATCACAGTAAAACACCATTAGGGTAAAACCTACATCAACATTATAAATATAATACACAACATACAAATGCAAATCAGGAAAAGGTCTACACAGTCTTGTGGAAAGGCTTAAAAAGCTTGATGTAATTCTTATCGACTGGTTTCTCCCTTCATCCATTTCAGTTCAGGACTAATGCATCGTTTGCATGTGGTAAATTACATTAGGCTTTCATTTCAGAGCGCAAACATCCAAATGAGTAACACATTACAAAGCAGAGTATTTCCTACTCTCTGATAAATGGACTTGGACAGGGTGTTGAGGGGTGTTGCGAGTGCAGTGTGAGAGTCTTGCCTGGTTTTTGGCACTGAGCTGGGCTTCCAGTTCCTCCAATGAGCGTCTGAGCTCCTCTTTCTCGGGCTGACCCGCAGCAGGACGGCCCAGCTGCGTCTCCAGCTCAGCCACCTGCAACACACAACGCATTAGTATTTACCGAGCCGTGAAGCCAATTTACATCCACTCAAGTTCCACTGCATCGTCACTAAATAATCTGGGATTAGAGCAGTCCCCTCGCAGCATAAATGAGAAAACAAGAGGCAGTTACTGCTCATTTTACATGTGTTACGTAAAGAGTTAAGGCAATGACTCGTGGGTTCAACGTTTTTTTCACAATTACAAATCACAAACCAACATCTCTCTTTCAGAAATAAAAGAACAAACCCAGGTAACATTTGTTTTTTAGTAGTGTTTAAGCCTTTTAGAGTCGATTAAACAGACCACCACAATAATAAGGACAATGAAGAAGACCAATAAAAATGGATAAAAGTACAGTACAAAAGCCCAATATGAATGATACATTAGAGAACATCCCAGGAACAGTTATTAAATCTAAACCCATGGAGGGGTTGGTGTTTAGTGAAGAAGGCAGAAACATCACAAAAATGATGTGGGCAAAATAAGAATGTGGTCTGGGCAGATCTTTGATTTAAAATCCTGAGACCAGAGCAAAAGTGAGTTTGCGTTTTAGTTTAAAAAGTGGATCAGTCTCAAATATTACAACACTACTTTTTACTGCTACTTTCAGCCTTTTTGCATCACTTTACTTTTAAAGTAATTTTATTCTGTATTATTCAGTTTTAGTGTGTTTTTTATAGACCATCACAAATGTGGTTCTTGATTGATGGTGACCCTAAAAAAAATGACAGGAGCAAGACACAATCTTTCACTTCATTTTCATTTTACATGCTTTTTTACCCACATCTACTTTTATCATTTAACTACTGTTACTTCGACCCTGACTAAACAACTATGGCTTTTGGGGCTTTAGTAAAGAAACAACTAAATGTGGTTTGTTTACAGTGTTTGACCGTTCACCGTTTTGTCCAGAGGATATATGCGCCTTACATTAATGAAAACAGAAAGAGCTGGACTGGATTAAACGCAGAGAGTGATGCTGCTGGAGTCAGTAGCTCGAGGCTTGTGTATAAAAGTCTACTGTGTATAAAGGGCCCAGCCACAGACAGAAATAGCTTGTTTAACAAATAAACAAAGAAAACTACTGACATTTACAAGTTCATTATGTATTGTTAGATGTTTTTGGTAAATGAAAATGTGGGAAACAAATCCACACATAGTTTTTAACATCGTGAATGGATAGTTTTCTACGTTTAGAGGATGTTCATTAGGACTGTCCAAACAACATGACCGTGTCGAAATCAATGCAGATATTTTCTCAGCATATCACATTTCATCGACAGAATTACCAAAAAAAATAAATGACTATACACGCAATATTATCGATAGAACCTGCATCACATTTGAAATATAAAGTATTTATGAGAATAGGCTCCAGAAATAATGAATGATATTTTCAAGTGATTATTACTATTGTAAACATTTTTCCTAAAGATGATGACAATTTCTAAAGAAATTTTCACTGTAGGTCTATAAGAGAAAAACTTTACATAATAAACAGCACAAATCCTCATGTTTCAACAGATATCCAAGCTCTTGTTTACTTTCAATGGAAAAGGACAGAAACTGTGGAGTGTCATTGACCTCGTCTACACATGTAATCTCAGCCTTGATAAAAGTATTCATCACGCGTCACTGCTACAAATGAACAAAGGACACGGTCGTGATTTATTTCTTCTTTCATCTTTCATTCACAAGTACAGCCTCAGTGTTTCTGTGCAACAGAGGCTCGGCACCGAGAGGGTCACTAGTCTGATCTAAGGACAGGAAACTGATGAAAACGTTTCACCCGATCTAACCTTTTCCCTGTTTAACATTTTAATAGAAAAGTCCAAAAATGTGGAATGATATGTTGAGTTAAATGAGGACAGTTTGGCCTTTGATGGGATTTGATTTTCCACTTTGCTGTGCATGTAAAAACATTTGTTGCAGATAAACAGAGCCAGGCACTAAAAACGTCTGTGTTATAGTTAATTTCTCATTTGGACAGCTAAGGTGTGTCACGCTCTGGGAACAATCAGCTCAGACAATGTCGTACAAACCGGATTACCTAATGAAAATCTGTAAAACCAAGCTAACAGCATTATAAAAAAAAAAAAAAAAAAAGGTATCAAAATTTCAAAAAGCAAAAGTGCGTTCATTTAAAGCTGCTTGGTGTCAGTGCGAGTGAACTTTAATTGGGTTAAATGGATCAAATGTTTGCGTGTCAGAGGCTGTCGACTGCTGTGAGCCGCTGTGGATGGAACCAAACATAATCACGTCTGACGAGGAAACATTCGCTCCTTCATCCACACTGGCCCTGCTGTCTTTTATATCCAGGATTTAAAACACACACACAGAGCTCCTCTCGCTGTTAAAACTTTGCCATATTGAGTAAAATGTGTTGTGAATACATACAGTCTAACCATAGTTTCCTCTGTAGCGGTGTGATAAGGGTTGGGTTCTTTTTCAGTGTCAAAGGGGCACTTTTTTATTTAAATCCTTCTTATTTTGATAAACAGCCATATTCTTTTCCCAGGTTTTAACCAGCCTCACTAAACTGGCTCCCTGTTTAGGATTTATTTTACTGAGCACTTTTAAAGCTCGTTTAGGCCTCGTGCTAAGCTACATAACTACATTTTTAACACCTGGCTCTTTATGATATTTACCTTGCAAATATCTAATTAAATCATTCTGATCCATTGTCAAATATTTCCTTATATCAGGTAAATATCATAAAGAGCCAGGTGTTAAAAATGTAGTTATGTAGCTTAGCACGAGGCCTAAACGAGCTTTAAAAGTGCTCAGTAAAATAAATCCTAAACAGGAGCCAGTTTAGTGAGGCTGGTTAAAACCTGGGAAAAGAATATGGCTGTTTATCAAAATAAGAAGGATTTAAATAAAAAGTGCCCCTTTGACACTGGGAAAAAGAACCCAACCCTTATCACACTTACAGAGGAAACTATGGTTAGACTGTATGTATTCACAACACATTTTACTCAATATGGCAAAGTTTTAACAGCGAGAGGAGCTCTGTGTGTGTGTTTTAAATCCTGGATATAAAAGACAGCAGGGCCAGTGTGGATGAAGGAGCGAATGTTTCCTCGTCAGACGTGATTATGTTTGGTTCCATCCACAGCGGCTCACAGCAGTCGACAGCCTCTGACACGCAAACATTTGATCCATTTAACCCAATTAAAGTTCACTCGCACTGACACCAAGCAGCTTTAAATGAACGCACTTTTGCTTTTTGAAATTTTGATACCTTTTTTTTTTTTTTTTTTTTTTTTTATAATGCTGTTAGCTTGGTTTTACAGATTTTCATTAGGTAATCCGGTTTGTACGGACATTGTCTGAGCTGATTGTTCCCAGAGCGTGACACACCTTAGCTGTCCAAATGAGAAATTAACTATAACACAGACGTTTTTAGTGCCTGGCTCTGTTTATCTGCAACAAATGTTTTTACATGCACAGCAAAGTGGAAAATCAAATCCCATCAAAGGCCAAACTGTCCTCATTTAACTCAACATATCATTCCACATTTTTGGACTTTTCTATTAAAATGTTAAACAGGGAAAAGGTTAGATCGGGTGAAACGTTTTCATCAGTTTCCTGTCCTTAGATCAGACTAGTGACTCCTCTCGGTGCCGAGCCTCTGTTGCACAGAAACACTGAGGCTGTACTTGTGAATGAAAGATGAAAGAAGAAATAAATCACGACCGTGTCCTTTGTTCATTTGTAGCAGTGACGCCAGTGATGAATACTTTTATCAAGGCTGAGATTACATGTGTAGACAGAGGTCAATGACACTCCACAGTTTCTGTCCTTTTCCATTGAAAGTAAACAAGAGCTTGGATATCTGTTGAAACATGAGGATTTGTGCTGTTTATTATGTAAAGTTTTTCTCTTATAGACCTACAGTGAAAATTTCTTTAGAAATTGTCATCATCTTTAGGAAAATGTTTATAATAGTAATAATCACTTGAAAATATCATTCATTATTTCTGAGCCTATTCTCATAAATACTTTATATTTCAAATGTGATGCAGGTTCTATCGATAATATTGCGTATAGTCATTTATTTTTTTGGTAATTCTGTCGATGAAATGTGATATGCTGAGAAAATATCTGCATTGATTTCGACACGTCATGTTGTTTGACAGTCCTAATGAACATCCTCTAAACGTAGAAAACTATCCATTCACGATGTTAAAAACTATGTGTGGATTTGTTTCCACATTTTCATTTACCAAAACATCTAACAATACATAATGAACTTGTAAATGTCAGTAGTTTTCTTTGTTTATTTGTTAAACAAGCTATTTCTGTCTGTGGCTGGGCCCTTTATACACAGTAGACTTTTATACACAAGCCTCGAGCTACTGACTCCAGCAGCATCACTCTCGCGCTTAATCCAGTCCAGCTCTTTCTGTTTTCATTAATGTAAGGCGCATATATCCTCTGGACAAAACGGTGAACGGTCAAACACTGTAAACAAACCACATTTAGTTGTTTCTTTACTAAAGCCCCAAAAGCCATAGTTGTTTAGTCAGGGTCGTAACAGTAGTTAAATGATAAAAGTAGATGTGGGTAAAAAGCATGTAAAATGAAAATGAAGTGAAAGATTGTGTCTTGCTCCTGTCATTTTTTTAGGGTCACCATCAATCAAGAACCACATTTGTGATGGTCTATAAAAAACACACTAAAACTGAATAATACAGAATAAAATTACTTTAAAAGTAAAGTGATGCAAAAAGGCTGAAAGTAGCAGTAAAAAGTAGTGTTGTAATATTTGAGACTGATCCACTTTTTAAACTAAAACGCAAACTCACTTTTGCTCTGGTCTCAGGATTTTAAATCAAAGATCTGCCCAGACCACATTCTTATTTTGCCCACATCATTTTTGTGATGTTTCTGCCTTCTTCACTAAACACCAACCCTCCATGGGTTTAGATTTAATAACTGTTCCTGGGATGTTCTCTAATGTATCATTCATATTGGGCTTTTTGTACTGTACTTTTATCCATTTTTATTGGTCTTCTTCATTGTCCTTATTATTGTGGTGGTCTGTTTAATCGACTCTAAAAGGCTTAAACACTACTAAAAACAAATGTTACCTGGGTTTGTTCTTTTATTTCTGAAAGAGAGATGTTGGTTTGTGATTTGTAATTGTGAAAAACGTTGAACCCACGAGTCATTGCCTTAACTCTTTACGTAACACATGTAAAATGAGCAGTAACTGCCTCTTGTTTTCTCATTTATGCTGCGAGGGGACTGCTCTAATCCCAGATTATTTAGTGACGATGCAGTGGAACTTGAGTGGATGTAAATTGGCTTCACGGCTCGGTAAATACTAATGCGTTGTGTGTTGCAGGTGGCTGAGCTGAGACGCAGCTGGGCCGTCCTGCTGCGGGTCAGCCCGAGAAAGAGGAGCTCAGACGCTCATTGGAGGAACTGGAAGCCCAGCTCAGTGCCAAAAACCAGGCAAGACTCTCACACTGCACTCGCAACACCCCTCAACACCCTGTCCAAGTCCATTTATCAGAGAGTAGGAAATACTCTGCTTTGTAATGTGTTACTCATTTGGATGTTTGCGCTCTGAAATGAAAGCCTAATGTAATTTACCACATGCAAACGATGCATTAGTCCTGAACTGAAATGGATGAAGGGGAGAAACCAGTCGATAAGAATTACATCAAGCTTTTTTAAGCCTTTCCACAAGACTGTGTAGACCTTTTCCTGATTTGCATTTGTATGTTGTGTATTATATTTATAATGTTGATGTAGGTTTTACCCTAATGGTGTTTTACTGTGATGTTTTTGGCACTTATAAAAGTCCTAAACATCCAGTGAAGCTTGTAGCCTTCAGCTCCTGGAGCCTAAATGCTGTTAAAGGCTGCTTATGTTGCAGATCATTCTCATCTTGGTCACTGGCAGCACACACACGTAATCAGTGACATGTCGCTTGCCAAATTGATGTTGTTGATGCAGAATTTGTGATTTTTAGTGGCTAATGTTCTTTTGTTCAGTCAGAAGCCGTTGACGTTTTGCCTAAAGCACAATGATTAACCTCTTGTTTACACAAGGAAGCCATTCTTTTCCAGAAAAATGCAAACTTTTGAATCCGGCCGAGGAGGTGCTCATGTAAACTGTGAAGCTGGCGTCCTCTCTCCTCACGCTAAAAGAAAAACCCACCCTCTACTGGCCTGGCAGTAGTACTACATTGTTTTAGGCGTTTGTGTTCACCTGAAGAGCCAGATGGTCTGCTCCACCATCTGGGAGGGCCTCCGTAGAAAGTGTTTTTAAATGAATACATGGTCTGCAATTTAAATGTATCATCTGTGAGTAACCACAGTTTTATCCAATCAGAGCAGCACCACTACATCTTCAAACCTAATACTGCCCAGACCTGTCAGTGCTGCCACCTCATTGGTCGAACCAGCAGCCAGTCAGGCCATGGTTAGTTTAGCGTGAAGTCATTTTTTCCTTTTTACATATTATTACTTGGGTCAAGATAGTTTTTTTTTTGAAGTTCACAAACAAAAAAGCCTCACATGGGACATGTTGCGACAGCTTTATAAACAGCTCAGTGCTTGTTGAATGTTAAATGTGTAAGTTGTGTTTGGACTTAATTAAATTGTTCTGGTTCATCACTTTGGCCTTGAACAAAAGATAATTAATAGGAAAATACAAGAGAACAGTTCGTTTTAGTCTTACCCATGTGCTTTGTGTGTGTTATTTTAGTAACACTGAGATTTTATCTTTGTGACACTGTCATTTTTCTCGTTGTTGATTTATTGCTTTGGTCCGTCTGAAAAGAGCCTCAGATAAAAAAGTTCAGATGAATGAAATGTCACACAAAGAGACGAGATGCAGATTTTTACCTGTGCCGCTGCTCACTGACATTTTTAGATTTAACACTTTCACAATTTACTAAATGTTATCAAGGCTGTTTTTATATATTAAATATCTCTATCTATGTTTTTTAAATATATTGCTACACTATTTAAAGGAGCTCCATAAGTTAATATGTCCCTTCTTGGTTATACACAATGTGTTTAAACTCAAAAACATCAGTAGAATCATGGCTATGCTATGTGTATGAGGATTACTTTTGTAACTAATATGGGCTGAACAGCAGGAGAAAGGACTTTTTATCAAGTCCAGTCTGTTTATTTCTACAGCACATAAAAGAAACCTCAGTTGCCCAAAGTGCTTTACAAGATAAAATACACATAATAAAATACAAGCAACAATAAATAAAAGGTGAATAAATCAATCAAATAAAACCTCTTAAAAATACTCTAAAATAATTGGTTCCTCAACATTTGCTCAACACCATTTTTATGATTTATGCTGAGCAAAATAAACACTATACATGTTTATTAATCTTTTATGCAGTTTGGGTTAGTTTGACGTCCATTGAACTCACTTTCAGCCTCACTTTAGAGAAGCAGGTTTTGAGTTGTTTGAAGTGTCTGCTGTCCCCTAAACTCCATTAGCATAACCGTTCGTGCCACATCCATCTTTGCAACGTCTACTCCTGGCAACAGGGTTTGTGCAAGGTCACAGTGGTATCTCTCCTGTGAGGCACAAACCCAAAGAACATCAAAGTGTCCCAAATCTTATCGCCGTCCGCCGGTGGATGAAAAATGACTGCTCATTTTAGAGCCACATCTAAAATGGGCGCAGGAGCTGTGTTTGTGATAGAATGGTGTCGTGGGGTCTGGATTTTTCAAAGTGTGAGTGTGCTTGTCTTTTTCAGGAAATTCACAACCTGCAGAGCAAGAAAACGGATGTGTGTGAGCTGGAGAAGGAGCGAGAGGAGGCCATGCAGAGACTTCAGGTAAAGAGCGAGAGCAGTTTAGTCGAGATTTTTGTTTTCTGATTCTTACATTGAATAAATAACACGTCGCTGAAGTGATGCCTTGTTTTGGTTTTAGTCTGGAGACCAGTCTAAAGGCCCTTTCCAGATTTTGTAGGTCTAGGTCTAGACTAAACTCTCGTGAGGAAGCTTGGTTTTCCAGTACCTTGGAGACCGAAAGGTCCACAATTTGTGCTTGGCTCTGGGCCCTTCGGGGACACATGGGGTCAGTACTGGACTGTGACACCTTCAAGGACAAATCAAATTGTATTGGATTTCTATGTTAATGCAGGTGAATACAGCTGATGCATTATGCATAGACTATTTGTTTCTCCATCATTTGTAGCCAGTTGTGTATTAAGTATATTCATATTTGACTTCTTTGTCCTTGTGTCCCGTCCATAATCCGTTCAGTGAGACACTTGAGACTGAAGACTGTTGGAAGCACAATAGTCTCAGCAAACGTGTTGTTTTCTCCATTTCCACACTTTGTACATCAGTATTTCACTAATCTGATCCAAGAGTGAGCCTAGAGCAGAAAGACATGTTCCATCTTATTTTAATTTAATTACTAGCCTGCTGGATTTTCTTATGACACGTTTAACTAATATTTTACAACCCTAGTGGTCATTTCCAGAGTACTAAGAACAGAAGTGCTTCAGAAACACCCTCCGAGGCTGCAGTGTGAACAGCTTCGTGTGCGTTTATTTTTTTTAGGATGTGGAGAGACGAAACAGGGATCTGGAGGGCCGGGTGCAGGCCACAGAGAAGACCCTGGCCTCGAGTCGAGAGGAGCAGCAACAAGCCGAGGGCGAGGTCCGGCGCATCATCGAAGTTTTAGACGTCAAAATCTGCGACCTGGGCGACCTGAGACAGAGCCTGGCCAAACTCATAGACAAATAACAGTGCAGTAATGTCAGTGGTTCATCTCAGCAGTCAACAACTCAAACTTCACCAGCTAAAAGTGCTCTGTGCAAAATAAAGCTTGTATATTTGATTAAACACTGGCTTTTTCAGTCTTTCAACAGCTACGCTCAGTCACCACCGGCTCTTTGACCTTGAGACAATGACTCTTAAGATCAATCCTTTTTTTTTTCTCCACCTGGTTTTTATTTTATTTCAAAGCTGCCAGGACTGATCTGCAATGTGAAAGCTTTAGCTCCCTCTAGTGTCCATCTGCGAGATTGTCATCAAATTAATTAAATCTGTCAAAGGCCTGCGTCACAATATAAGACAAGTTATTCTGTGATTATCTCAATGTTAAAAATATAATTGTTTTTAATGGTAAACAAAAAAAATCACCTTTAAGCACTTACGTACTGTAAATGTAAATTAAGATTTCAAACCATTATAATAGAGTTTCTTAAAGTATTTCTGTTTTTCTTTAAATTGAAACCAGGCACTTTAGTTTTCTAGACAAACATTATAGATTAACTAATCAGTCTTAATGGCCTTTATTATAAATAGATTGTCTCAAATGTATGTCTCTTAAGTGTTAGCCCTGTGATTTTATTTAACTTTACTAAACGTACAACCAATTATTTATAATGAAAACCTGGCCTAGAGGCAGAGCAGGTCAAAAGGGATACGTCTATCACAAATAACACAATGTAATTGATTCATTCATTCATTTTCTGCCACTTTTACTCCTTTTTCATCCCAGTTGCTTTGGACACACCTCCAACAATGTTAGCCAGTTAATCAAGGCTGACACAACATCATATAATCCTGTATAACAATTATGAACAATGGTTGGTCTTTTCATCTCATATTAAAACTGAACTACTCAAGCTAAAAGGCAGAAAATTGTCAAATATTGCAATAATCTTGCTCTTGACTGCTGAGATGCACCCACCAAGTATTTAGGAGGAGGAAGACTTTGAATTAACTTTAGGCAGTTCACATCTGCAGCCTGAACTGGCTTTGCACCAGCCGTAACATCACCAAAAACCCCAGGGTGGACTTCAACTGCTGCTCTTAATCTGTCTCCTGCACATCACCAGGGTTTGATCCATTTCTGTTTTAAGTTTGGTTATGTATCACTGCTTTTTTTAGATATTATGTACCAATAATGTCAGGACAAGATTCAACAATGATCCAGCAGCCAAACTGTCATTGTTGGCCAGGAGTATTATCCTTTTAACAGGTCACTTCGACAGACGTTTGCCCTTTACTTACACAGACTACACACATCATTGTGGCCTATAGGACAAAGACGTCATACAAACAATGAGTTGGGATCGCTCTCCATAATGTTTGTGGCATTTTTTTTTGCTTACATGTCCGAGTGCTTTACCAAAACGGTTTTCATTTTATATTCCCGTTTTTCTCACTCGACCATTTCCAATGATAGTAGAAGTAATAATAATAATAATGAAACTAGTCGCATAGCTGAGCCGCAGAGCATTGATCACTTTGAGAGCACCGCATGAGCTCTGCAGGTGTCTCGATCTTGCCGAGCATTGTGAAGCTGTGAATGCTCGGTCCTGCTGAACTCGAGTTGAAAAGCACAACTGCAGTAGATTTAGTAATGGGGTACTTTTAGGTAACTTGTCTGTCAGCTTTTCTGTGATTGTCTGATGCACAATATCGAGCGCCGCTTCTTTCAGCGCACGATGAGTTATTGATTTCCTCACATGTCAGTAACGCATAGGTACAAATAAGGTCCCTGTTCTTTGCAGTTGATTATGCAGCGACTGCAGGAATATAATAACATGTCAGAATGTGATTTAAATGAGCTTTAATGGCATTTATGTCTTGAACTACCAGATTATCAAAGACAAACTTCCTGTCATTAAACTAAATTTACTGTCAGTAGGACATAGTGGAAGTCTTAAGATTCCTGTAGGTCTATGACAGAATGAATGCATTTGTAACAAACTTTAGGCCCTAGATTTTAAACGAAGACCAGACCAGAGTTATCAGTATTAAATATAACTGAATTATAGCATAGTATTTTGTTAAAGGAAGTCTATGAGAGACTTTGAAACAGGTAATCAGATAAACGCCAGCACACTCTCAGTTTGGAGAAGCAGACAGGAGCAATGGCAAATGCTTTGTATTATGTATGTCTGCTAATGGGGCCAGTAAAAAACACTTTTATAACTAACAAGGCTTCTGCAGTTTTGGAAACCACTAACAGTTTGTGTAGAAGGTATTTATTTGCATTTAATGTCTTCATATGATTGGTTTTTATTGTGTTCTTCATTTACACAACTCAAGAACATATCACTGCTCACTACAAGCACCTCGTCTGAATCAAAATAATGGCCATTTTCAGTTTCTGCAACACATCCTGTCGAAATACCCTCTTCCAACACCATTTTTATTACTGACCCTGTTTACGGCATGTTGAGTCTCTGCTGTGTTGTTCCACCTGCCTGTATTTCCAAAAAGGGAATGTGCTGACAACTATCTACTGAATAAATTAACTGTCCAAAAGTATCTGATAGAGCCACATTTACAAAATAATGAACTATTTCTTTAAAGTCTGGACTGCAACACTATTTAAACAAGTTATTACATGTTCTTGCCGTCTGTACTTCAGCTGCCACATACAACTGTTGAAATAGCAATAAGTTTCTACAGGCGCCTAATCTAATGCAAGTATTTTAACTTGAAATCTTGCTCAACTCATCAGATTGAGGCAGGCTGCTTGCATACTTTTGTAAAAGCATGACACATTTTCAAAAGCAGTGGCTCTTATATGTATCCTCCACAATTTTAAAGGTTTAGTTCAGTGTTGGGTAAATGTGGTTCAACTAGATACTTGTGGATATAGCTGCATATTATTCTCTACAGTACATATTTGTCAGCACACTTCCAGTTTAGAAAAACAGACAAGAGCGAGAGACTAAACCATGTACCATTAAACACAGTGAACTACTTCATGGTGTATTTAAATGTCATTTTCTATTTTAAGCTTTATTTCTCCAGGAAAGTCAGTTAAATGTGGTCCACAGAAAACATTTTCACAATACGTTACTTAAAAATGGCGCATAATTTGGGTTTTGTAAAATGAATAGCTAATTCTGTGGTGTATAAATAAAGAACAAGATAAAAAGCAGTCCAAAGTCAAAATGAATACATGCTAACACGAGCACTAATATTGTTGCTGGTGCCGTTAGTTTATATACACAAAGCTTCTGTTGTTGCGCCGTCTGCTTCTCCAACTTGGGAGTGTACGCACAAGTATCTACTACAGCATCGTTTCCCAAACATTGGGTCAGGACCCAAAAGTGGGTTATGGAAGATTATATTTGGGTTGCAAAAAAATTCTGATCATTTCTGTGTCATTTAATGTAGGTGAACATATTTTAGATGGATTTGAAGAGGTTTTGTTAGGATCTGGACAGGTTCTATTTAGATCTTAACAGGTTCTAGTTAGATTTATGAATTGGCTATAGTCAGAAATAACAGTATAGAAAAATAATTAAATAACACTAGAAAATGGGTTTAACTTAAATGGCATTTAAAACCTGAGAAATTAATAAAAAATGATCACAATTATTCAAAAAGAAAATAATAATTTGGTCTTTTGAAATATGTGTACCCTGAAAAATAGACTACGGTCTAAGTTATTGTTCCCTAAGTATCTCATAGACCTTTTTTTACAAAACACTGGACTGTCCCTTTAAGTCTGCAGCCATATTCTGGTGTATTAGAAAAGCACAGCAACAGCGTTTGACTAAAGACAAGCACAATATAAAGCTGCTGTGGGTTCTGTTTGACCCTAATTGCACGATTATTTATGACACAATGAGTTTCAACAACTGGAGAGCAGGCAGTACCAAAGACACACCGGTGTTATGCTGAAGCCACTTCAACTGGAATTGACACAAAATGTTTATGATCACTTTATGTCCACCTCATTCGATTGCTTAGTTTTAGTCAGAATACCTCTAACTTGGTTTAGCTCGGAGTATATGGAAATGTCTAATATGTAGAAAGAAAAGCTGAATGAGGTGTCTGTATGAGATGACAAAACAAAATGAGTTTTCTTATATTTGTAAAGATTAATATTAAAACTCTGTCATGCAAAAAAAAGTGTCTTTGTGCTGAAAAAGCTACATCACTTCTATTCACATGAAAACCTTTAAATAACTAGGGTAGGGTCTCTACATAAAGGGACTGTACTATTAAGCCAGTAATTTTTTTGCTGGATACGAGTTTTCTTCCATGGTTTGACGACAAACTCATCTGCAAAATGTGCAGCACCATAGACTAAACTGCAAAGGTAATTTATCTGTGCATATCAATACAATACAAAGCATTACAGTCACATGACCTGCTAAAAAAAATTAATCCATTCAACATAAGTGTATAAATTGATCCCCTGCAAAAGCAGAAAAGGTCACTCTAAACCTTTGCCACAATCAGCAGTGCAGTTTCTGAGGACACTACTTGCAGCAGTTTGTTTTCTCTCCACAACAACACATTCCTTGTTTCCTATTGGTCAGTGGCCTGCGTTTTTATCCTCTCTCCGCTCCAGCACAGGTTAGCCATTCAGAGCAAGTTTAGCTCAAGTTGCTATGCAGACCAAACTTGATAACCAGCTTCATGACAAAAAATAAATAAATACAGGTTTAACCTTGGAAGTTTCCACACTAATCCAGCCGCAGAGTGTAGGGCCATGGTGTGTGGCTGTTAATACGCATCTACGACCATTACTGAAAAATTCTTTAACAAAGCAGCCAGTTCCACGAAGTCCGATTACTGAATTACCCAAACAACTTCATTTGTAGGAAACCCTCAAAATAAACTTGTAATCTCTCAATGATTAGCATTTGGCAAACAATAACTTAAAATGCAGCAATGCCTTGTTCCGTTTAAGATTATGAAAAAGATACAAAACCCAATAAGATTAATTTGTGCAAGCAGAGGTTTTTACTGAAGAGACAAGACAAATGTCACTTTTTCAACATTTATTTTAACACAAACAGGCTTGAAGTGCCAATTCAGTCAAAACGTTTACTTCAGCTTCTTCTTGGGGCGAAGGTTATTGGTGTGTCCACACTTCTTCTTACGGCAATTGACGGCACGGGGGTGCAGACGGGCGTAGCACCTGCAACACAAGAAATGTAAGATTTAAATAAATGCACATACATTACAACTAATGGTAAAACAAAATATATACACATTCTCATAAACGGCAAATGTTTACAATTCCACTGGTACTGAACTCTAGGACGAGTTCAGATTTTAATTACAACAGTTTATGGTTTGGAAATTAACTTACTTGCGGCAAATCATCTTGTCGCAGTTGTATTTCTGGGCCAGCTGTCTGAGGGAAGGCTCGATGATGCCTCCACGCAGACGCAAAACCAGATGCAGAGTGGATTCTAATGGATAAATACAATATCAGACTCATTCATCAACAAACACAAAACATCAAGTGTAAAAGATAAAATAAACTTGCATCTAAAGCAAGGTAAAGGAGTAGTCAATTACATCCTGATAGTATTTCTGAATAAGCTGTTCTATCAAACCCATTCATTACCTTTCTGGATGTTGTAGTCAGAAAGTGTGCGTCCATCTTCAAGCTGTTTGCCAGCGAAGATCAGACGCTGCTGATCAGGGGGAATTCCTGCAAATGTTAGATTATATTAGAATAGGACCAATCAGATAGAAAGGTATACAGCCACCTGCAGATCAAACAATAAATGTAACAAGGCTCAAAGTTTATAAAAGTGTAACCAGCCGCAAACTCACTGGAATAACATTAACTTGTTTAATACTCTCTGAATACATTAGTACATCATTTGCATGTGACTAAATAAGTTTCCAAAATGCAGGGAGAAAAAAAAGGATTTTCCAAGAAGTATTTACTGTAAAAAATATACTAATGTAATGAACATACCACAAGGTTTAGAAGAGTTACTTTTAGGTTTACAGTGATTACATTTATCCAATCATAGTTAACTAAATAGATACTGATGGTATAACCGGCGAGTGAAGATACTTTTAAGAAAGAAATTTCAAAGACTACTTACCCTCCTTGTCCTGGATCTTTGCCTTGACATTTTCAATAGTGTCGCTGGGCTCGACCTCAAGGGTAATGGTCTTCCCCGTCAATGTCTTCACGAAGATCTGCATGTTTGCAGTCTGTGAACAGAAAATGACAAGGCGTGCGGCTAGTTAGCCCGCTGAGCACAGACCCGCAGACAGTAGTAGATACTAAAGACAGAAAAGGGGAAAGTATGGATCTTAGAAACTTGAGTAAGCCACCGATTTGGAAGCCATACAATGAAGCTTTTATTAAACTACAAAGTATGTTAAAACAGAACTTGTGTTAGCTACAGTTAGCAACATAGCTGTTAAAGTGCGCGGCCTGGTCACATGCGGAAAGTTAGCGTTGGACTTTTCCAATTATCATGTTTTTAAACCCAAACAGCCCACAATGACAAATAATGTAGGAAAATTAATGCATACGACAGACGATATATTGGTCAAAATGTGTTTAAGAAGCCATACTTCTTTTAAAAACAGTAAGTTTTTCCTAGAGACAACGTGTACCCACCCGGCCGCTAGCTGAGCCTCAATGAAAAGAGAGCGGAAGAAGCAGGCTCTGAAAAAACGTCACTTCCGCTTACAGATTTGAGATCGATATAAAGTACTTACATTTTATTGTACTTGTGCGATAGAATACATTAGCATACATATTTTATATTTATACTAATGCATTGTATGTATATAACAAATGCAGAAATAAAGATGTGAATTTCATCTCCAAGCTTTATAATATTTACCAATTTATTAGATTTGTTTCACATGTTTTTGGTAATCTCTGATTTGACCTGTAAAATTATTATTCCAGCTGCCCTATTTTCCCAACCAATGAATAACTTATTTCAGTAATGATTATTAAAAATTAAAACACATACAGGGAGTAAAATAGTTTATGGTTTTATGCACTATTAGACAAATAAAAGCAAAAACTTTACATACAAACATGATGTAGGCCTACATGTGTTTATTTTTTTTTTAATGTTTAATGAATGACTTCTTGGGCAAGATTTACTTGTAGATGAGTTTGACAAGTTTGTGACCCTGTTTTTCTTTTCCTCTCAATAAACACATCCCATTAGTGGTAGACAAGGACATATAAAGGTATCTCCATCAGACCTAAATAAATGATGAATAGAGATCTTAACCAAAAGAATGTTATGTTAATGTAGTATTAGACTTTAGGTCTCTTGTTGTTTCATGTTGTAAGTGAGCATTACATCAGAATGCTCTTAAAAACATACAAGAATGAACCACTGCTGATGAGGCCTGCCTGTGCATGAGGTCCTGTTTGTGTTTCCTTAATTGTAACATTTGAGCAGACTGCCAGTTCACTGTAGAGTCATTTGTCTTGGTAATAGGACACCAGAGCATGCACTTGTTTCTCAGCGGGAGCCGCAACAGTATCAACATCATCATGTTCCACAGCACACAGGTTTCCATGGAGAAGCATTGTAGCATTTTTCACTTGTCCCTCAAAGACAGTGCCAGCCCACCCACGTGTTACAATTCACGTGAAGAGGACACCTTTTTTCAACATGGCTCAGGTGGTGCCAGTCCATCCGGTGGGTAAGCAGCAGTCTTTCCTCTCAACAAATCTACCATTTTTATACAGGAACAATCCAGATGCAATCATTCCCACCTACAAACATGACTTCAAGCCAGTTTGCATCAAGAGGGAAAAAGTTGTTCCCAGACCTACTCCAGTGCAGGTGGCACAGAAGGACTTCAGGTACATCAATGAGGTTCAGACAGAAATGATGGCATCCTACAAACCTCACCCACTGCAACAAACGCCCTGTGTCTCACGCGAGAAAGACCTGGTCACCAACTTTAAAATGCCAATAAACTCTGGATATGACGTTTTTGTCACCACCAACTTTTTGGAGTCCCAGAAATCACAGCCGGAGCACTTCATGCTGCCTCTCAAACACAACCAAGGAACCCCATCTTTGCAAAAAATGCAGAATGTGGAAAAGACACCCGCAAGTACTCATCAAGACTCTTACACCCCACCGGACTGCTCTTCTGTTACAAAACGTACATCTTTATGTCCAGGTGAGCAATAACGTCAAAGTTTTACAATTTGTCATTTATTAACTCTTATTACACATTGTACAGGAACAAGAACATCACTATAATGAGATAATGTTATTCTAAAAAGATATTGTAACCAGTAAGCATAATATACCTAATATAATATAAATATATAATAATATACATATTTTTACTTGGAGTCATTAAACTTGAATGAAATAAAAAAAAATCACTTCCATGAAACTAAACTGGAAACCTCATATAACCAGTGTCAAATCAAAAATAGCGTGTGTGTTACAATTATGGGAAAATCAAGATATATATTGAATCATAACTCTCTATACTGTCTATTGTGCACTTGTTTTTCCATACATCAACTACTGTATTAAGGTCTGGGGTAACACTTAAACCTTAAAACATAATTGTCTTTACATATAAGCTATGAATGATACACAATAAAAATGTTTTTATCTTTTGATTTAATAGCTGTGGAAATGTTTTGTCTAATTTCTTAAGAATGACAGTTACCACATTTTTGTTTCAGATTATAGGATCCCCACAATAAAAGGAGACGGACTCCTGCAGTTATGAGACTCAGTATAACGCAACATTTCAGGGAACCCCTATAACAGAGGCTGTCACTGTGAAAAAGGTAACTATGCACCAACAACAGCATTACATATTTATAAAATCAAATATGTTCAGTCTTTAAGATAATACAGACGTCAGATGTCATGCACTTGATAATGACTTTCAGATATTTGAGCTGACATTTGTAGTGTGAAAGTGATTCTTTTTTATTTTGTCTTTTTATTACAAAAATTTCGACAATGCACCTTTAGCAAATAATGACTCAAACAAAATACTTAAAAAGTGAGCATTTTTTAATTACTGTGCACATTATTTTGGCAAAACTTCTAATTATTTTGACTCATTTGACATTTTCCACACTTTTTGAAAAGGGCTTCCATCTGTCATCGCTATAATCTGACTGTTTATGTTTTCTGGTTCAGCACTCATCTTCATTTGTTATCTGTGACAAAGAGAAGATTGTAGAGAGACAGACAACTCATGCTGCGTCATTCACCCAGCCCAGTGTTTACAGGTAAACTGCTTTTCTACTCTGGCCTTGAAAGTAAAGTCAAATAATAAAAACCATCAGTGTATGAAATATTAACGCTATACTTTTCACACAGCCCTCCAGTGCCAAAAGAGCTCCCAAAGTTTAGCCTGGGACACACCTCCACAAACCCCTGGTTGTGCACAACCAAAGAAACCTTTTGTGCTCATAAGACGGGCGAGTTATTTCTGTGATTATTGACACAAACACTTTCAGGAGAATTCTATAAATATTTTATCAGGTAGTTTTGGAATAGACTGCACTAAACAAGAGCAAGACATGTACGTATCAAGACCTGTCAAGACCAGGACCATGTCAGAGCAAGACCGAGTCAAGACCATGACCATATCAGAGTGAGACTGGGTCAAGACCAAGACCATGTCAGAGTGAGTCCGAGTCAAGACCATGACCATGTCAGAGTGAGACTGAGTCAAGACCAGGACCATGTCAGGGCAAGACCGAGTCAAGACCATGACCATGTCAGAGTGAGACTGGGTCAAGACCAAGACCATGTCAGAGTGAGACCGAGTCAAGACCATGACCATGTCAGAGTGAGACCGAGTCAAGACCATGACCATGTCAGGGCAAGACCAAGTCAAGACCAAGACAATGTCAGGTTGAGACGGAGTCAAGACTAACAGATGTTTCTTACTAATAAAGCCCCAGCTAAAGTATCTTTTAGTATTTCTAAAACACGACAAACAAAGCAATGTTCTTTTTTTACAAACCCTTTATACAGCTACCAGCTAACCACTTCATTTTTTTATTTTTGAAATTATTGTGATGCTAAACACATTTTTTTCCTGAACTATATATTTTATTCATTGTAAAGTCAAATTTCTATAGCAGACATTGCATTAATTATTGAATAAAACTATTTGGGTTATTCTTTAGATCCGGTTTTATTGGTAAAAAATAATCAAAATTTCAGCTCGGTTCCTGAGGGAGACATGGATCCAGGGCGAGCTCGAGAGAGGATGTCCCACACCACCAGCAGGATTTCATTCACTAACGTAAGATAAAATAGTCTTTTTTCATCTTTATAAACAGAAGTTATGATTAACGTATGGTTCTTTGCTTCATCAAATTTCCCACTGCAGATGAAACCACAGAAGCGTCCTGAGAGGGACACTGTTTTAATGACCAAGAGCAATGTGCACTTCAGCCCAGCTCATCTACACGCATCATATTACACAACCTCAAACAAAGAGGACTACATTAAAAAAGAAGACGCAGAGCGGCCCAGACCAGCCACTTTTCTGCCCAGTCTCATCCTGTCTGGACCAGGTTGGAGTTTTATTCTGCCTTAAAAAGGAGACGTGTGTACTACATTAACTAATTTCTAGGGCGTAAAAGAAGACGTAATAGATTAATAGTTAATAATAATAATTAAATAATTTTTCAAAGGTGCATTGTGTAAAATATATACAGTTTAAATTCACATACATCAGCCAAATTTACATTGAAATGCCTTCTTTTTGATCTTTTAAATGACAATGTCTCCACCAGATGATGGCAAAGAACTACACACAGCAGCTTTAAGAATAAATATATTGTTAGTTCAATATTTAGCTGCATTCCTTCATACGTTGAAAAATACTTTGTAAGACTTTAAAAATGAATACAAAGTGTTATAAATGAGTACTGCACCGTTATTTGGAAAAACAGTTTTAACATAATGTAACATACAGTGGCAAAAAAAATAAGTAAAACTTTTAGAATTTTATGGTTTTCTAAATACATTTGTCTTAAAATGTAATCTAAAAATAATAACACAAAAAATCTTTGATCTTTTATGTCTTTATTGAGAACAATCACAAAAACTCTTAGAGTTAATGAGTCATAAAAGCGAATTGGATTTAGATTTTAGCACACTTGGAGTCTCGTTAAGGTAATAAGTTTGGAGGTACAGACTACAGCTACTTTACTACACGTCTGAAGTTTGCAAATGAGCACAATGACACTCCACAGCGGTGTTTGCAAAATGCTTTGTGGACTGATAAAACTATGATTAAACTATTTGGAAAAAAACACACAGCGTTACATCTGGCGTAGAAAGGGCACGGCATATCATCATGACAACATCATCCAACTGTAAATTATGGTGGCGGAAACATCATGATTTGGGCCTGTTTTGCTGCTTTAGGGTTTGGTCAGCTACAATCATTGAGAGGAAGTATCAAATATATCAGACAATTCTTCAGGATAATGTGAGGATGTCTGTACGTCAACTGAAATTGTGTAGAAGGTGATGCAACAGGACAACGACCCAAAACACCGGAGCAAGTCCACAACAGAATGGCTCCAGAAAGACAAAATCCGACTTTTGGAGTGGCCAAGTCAGAGCCCAGACCTCAACCAATAGAGATGCCGTGTATTGACCTGAAGAGGGCAAACACATGAGAATTTGACAGAGCTAAAGCAGTTCTGCAGGAAGAATGGGCTAACATTCCTCCTCAACAATGTGCAGGAAGCGCCTGTTGATGTTATCGCTGCCAAGGGAGGGTCAACCAGTTATTTATAAGGGTTCACTAACTTTTTCTACTGCCATTTTAAATGTTGAATGAGTGTGTTAAATAAAGACATAAAAGATCATTATTTTGTGTAATTATTTTCAGACACATTATGTTTAAACCCTTGACTTAGATGAAGATCAGATCACATTTTGAGAGTTTATTCAGAAAACCATGAAATTCCCAAAGGTTCACATACTTTTTCTTGCCACTGTAGTTGATGGTGATTATTATTTCACGTGGTTTATGTCCCTCATGTCTATTATTTTCCAGAACACGGTCGAAATCTTACCATTGCACAGGCTGACTTCATCCCTTTAGCATCTTGCAAAACAACGCCTTCTCTGTCGCAGCGAATGGTGAGTCCAACAATGTGATGTCGCAGTGGTAATTATTAACGTACTGTAATGTGTATTTTTAAATTTTTTTATGTTAAACAAGAAGACCAACATCAAGTTTCCAGTGGCTGATCAACTTTACTGCACCACCCACAGTGAGGACTACACGGCCAAATTCACAACCGTTCTACGTCCGGCCAAAAGTCAGCTCAGCTGTAACGTTGTCATGCAGTGACGGGAATGACTCGAGTTTGTGCAATAAATCAAAATGTCTGGACAGTCTTATCTTTCATGAGGTTTTCCTCCTGTGGGATTTCAGGTTTCTCACTTCACAGACCGATGAAGACTCTGAAGAACTATGGGTTGTTCCTGCCTTGTATAAACATCACAGTAACCATGGTAACGCATTTCTCTCCTGATACAGCTTTCAGGCTCAATGAGTTTTTTTTTTATCAATGATTATTATAAGAAAAACTAGCTTCAGTTGCCAATAGCTGCCAAACATTCTAGATAATTCCAGAGCTGCGTAGATTTTTCACAGAGGATTTTTGATCTTGATACTCGATAGTAATAATTAAGTTGACTAATTTTACTTGGGGCCACGCTTCCCACCTTTGCTTCTCTTACATGGCATTTTAGAGGCATTTTAAACCCATGGCTTGTAATATTTAGTGTTGGTGTACTCAAGACCACTTTTTGTTTTAGTCTTGGAAAATCATGATCTCTACATTTGGTTAATTTGTCCTTATTGTTCTTCTGATTGGACAAAAGCTAATATGACTTTACCATAACTTAATTTATAATATCCCTCTAACTCTGCCTCCTTCAGCAAATCCTCTGTATGAGTTTGGATGGACTAAGATTGGACTAGTAGCGTTTTGGATTTTATAAATGCTCCCAGGATCTCTTCAGTCGTGATTTAAAATCCTCAACCTCCCAGTCTTGTCTTGATTTCAATACTCCTGACTTTTGTAGACAGAAACCTGTATTCTTATTCTAACCTTATACCGAGAGTGTTCATAACACGACCTGCTGCATAAATGAATAAACCTTTACTGACAACACCATGACAGTGCAAAATATTTAGGCAAAGTGTCAGTGCAGATTTAACAGGCTTATATATAAACCTCGACCTGACCTCGACTATTTGAGTGTTAGGAGCAGTGACTTTACCGCCATATTTTCAGGTGTGGACATTAGGGTTGTTAATGCTAAGAGGGTCAGCTACTGTTTACCAGAGAGACTCCTGCCCCCGCCTTCGAGCATGACTCAAAACAATCTCTGTTGTAGAAATAACACAGCCTTGACCCCGATGAGCACAGTAAGCTGATAAAATGTTGGCACACAAATAGACAGAAAATAAACAAAAACCCGGAGTTCAACAACCCACAAACGTGAGCAAGTCCAAAACGTAAAGAGTTGAATATTGTTTAAGCTCAATATGAAAACCACAAGAATAAATAGTGTAATAAATGCTTGTTAATGTGGGCAACTTTGGACATGTAGTAATTGTTTATTTACACCTTTGTCCATCTCATAAACTAGTGCTGCACCATGTGACAGAATGACCTCAGGGTCAATAACATACACATGATGTACAAGCCCAAACAGACAAGCTGTGTTTTACTGAGACAGTTGTTTTTTTCACTGAAGTCTGACTGTCTTCTGCTGAAACATGCACGTCCTGTGTTGAAAGCATGTCCTAGTTTAGTCGATTAGTTAAATTTCAGCTACTAATACAAATGTGCTCATTTTGCACATGCTTCGCTGGAATATAAACATAATACCAATGTTTTTCTTTTTTTGGTTAAGATAAATTTGCACATTTAGTATTTCTTTCATACACATTTTTATACACTACTGAAGACTCATTTGGTTCAGTGTTATCCTACATTTTATACAGTGTACCTTTAATTGAACCGGTGAAGGAATAAAACGTAGTTGGACACTTAAAATGATCTGAACTGACTCTTTCATTCCCCTCAAACACGTCTTTTTGTTCCTTGACATCATCAAAAATGACCCTTCCCTTTTTGTATTGTCTTGTAGCCAACATTAAATATGGTTATACTGACAATACTGAAAATAATAATAATAATAATAACTAGGCCTATATAAAGTGGTCAGGCTCAAAATTACTGTCAAAGTCAACTTGTGTCTGTGTTTTTTGTGATGTTGCACATAGAGATGCTTTTATTTTATTTTTATTTCTCCAACCTGGGCGGATCGAATCCTGCTCAAAACATCCCAAAACATCATAACATCCCGCTCTCCCCGCCTACTGTTGTTGTGTCCTTGGGCAAGACACTTAACCTACATTGCCTCCAGTGAAGTTCTGTAACACTGGTAATAGTTTAATGTATGTAAAGCGCTTTGAGTGCCTACTACAGTAGGTGGAAAAGCGCTATATAAAAATAAAGATAAAAAAACCTGAATGACCACATAACTTTAATAAAATATCTTTGTTAAAAGTAGTCTTAGGACAATTTTTAACTCTGCTCCACAGAAACGTCCTTTATTTTCATTAAAAACACATAACCTACTCTATTTTCTTCTTCTAACGGCGTCCTCACGTAACTTGATCATCGCCATGACGACGACGTTCTCAGGGTTTTTAAAAGGCGGGGCTTGTTGCCATGCGATGTTTCTGATTGGTGCACAACGCGAGCGGCTGGGCGTAAAAACGTGTCCGCGTTTATAAAGGACGGTTCACCAATGAACGGCTTTCACAGAGCCGACGTAACGCTTCTCTTTCAGGGATTTATCAGAAAGAAGAAGACTGCTACGTTTCGCCTGCGGGTGAGTCCTCACAAGACTTGACATGATAAGAACAACGCGAATCCTCTTCTCCGCCCTGTTTGTCTGAGCTGCTCAAACCGTCGAGGGAGACGTTAGCTATAAAATATTAACATATTCCATGTAAACTGCAAAAAAAAAAACTGCACCAGCATGAAGTATGATTAGGATTAATCTTATAGGTAGCTAGCATTAATAGCTGTTAGCCTATAGCCTATATAGTTGGTAAAGATAAAGTAGGTACATGTATTTCCAGAAAGTAACAAGTTAATTTATAAATGACATACAAAAATGTGCTTTGGAGGTTTCCGTTGGTCACATGGTCCCAAAACCTGTCTTCATTTAGATCATGCCTCGTATTGGCATGGTATTCTTGCAGTATTTAAAACTATTTTACAATGTATTAATGTAATAATGATGTATAAATAGTTTCTACCCCTGTTATGGAAGAAATGTAGCCACTTAGTCATTATTTAGGGACATAATACTATGTATTTATGTTAATACTTTGTCTAGTGTGGTTCATGTATGATCAGTGTTACCCTGGCTCTATTCCTGCTTGGACTTATTCAAGCCTTTTCAAGTCTGTGAATAACAGTGAAGAGTAAAAAAAACAAATATTACAGGAATAAACATAATCACAGTTTGACATACTGATTATTATCAAAGAATACATTTATCTTTTACTTTCACAACCAGAGATATAGAAGCATGAGTTGTATGAAATCTGACAATCAATAATATGGCCTGTTATTAAGGCCAGTAGCTCAGTGGGTAGAGCAGTCGCCTTTCAACCGGAAGGTAGTCGGTTCAATTCTCACTCTCCCCACAGTTCATACTGTCGTTGTGTCCTTGGGCAAGACACTTAACCCACTTGTCTCCAGTGGCTGTAACACTGGTAATTACTGTAGACCAATGTAATGTCAGCTAAATTAATAAATGTAAATGTGTTATTACAGCTACTCTATGTTTACTGGGCTTCTTTCTGTCTCATAAAAAATGACAGTGAAATAATGATTCCTCCTACTTCTGTGGGATTCCTACTATAATACAAAATAATATAAATATTTACAACTAAATATACTTCCACTGTTATGAAAACATTTTAAGATATTCTACAACTTAATCCTTTTCCACATGACATTGGCAAAAGCTAGTTCCCATGCAACAATTACAATTATGTTTAATCTAGCCTTTTCTTAAATATGTTAATTTTAATTGTTTTGTACCATTTTGAAAATATGGTTATTAGAAATTGTGTTAAGTACCTTAAATGATTCTGTTTGTAGCTGCCATGCCCTTCATGCTTTTGTGCCATAAATTATTCTAAATCCAACTGGGGATGCTGCCACTGATATTTAGTAGCTCCAAGGTCATTTGCTACATTTGCAGAAGCTCGCTTTAGTAACATAGCTGCAGTTTTATGTGAATACAGCCTACCATTTTGCCACTAAAATTCGGCTAAGTTTAAATGGCTTCTCTCTGTCCCGATTAGATATGAGTGCCATAAAGTCGTTCAGGCTGGAGCTAGACGGGCCGGGGGACGCAGCCTTCACCGGAGGGGAGGTGGTGACCGGGCAGGTGATGCTGGAGCTGTGCAGGGAGACCCGGGTGCACTCCATGAAGGTCCAGGGCCGAGGAGTGGCCATGGCTCACTGGCTAGAAAACCGCGGCATGAACTCTGTCTACAACGACTACACCTCCAAGATCACCTACTTCAGGAAGAGACAGCATCTGATCCGAGGTGAGCCGTGCGTAAAAGAAAGCCTGCTGTGTGGTCAGTTGTTGAATATAAACAGGGCGCACTGACGTAATGTGGATTAAACAAAACAATAACTATTCATTGAGCCGTGTCGTCAAGTTCAGCCGTGGGTCCAAAGGTTTTTATTTCCAAACTTAAAACAGTGACTGAACACGTTGTGAGGGCAGCAGTAGGATTTGTGCTGATCTTGTTGCCTTTTTAGTATCTTATTTGTATCAGCACAACAGCACATGGTGTAACTTTTCAGCAGGTGTTGTCTTATGATTAATGTGGTGTGAAAGTGCTGATCTGTTTAGTCCGCGCTGCAGTGTGCAGAAGGAAGTCACCTGGGCTAAATGTGTTGCATGGAAACCTGAAAGAAAGGTCAGAGTTTTGCTTTCTGTGCTTCATTGGCCAGATAAAATCACCCTGGATTTAAACCCATTGCAGCTCAGTCTATTTCAGCTGTTTGAGTAAAAAACAAAAGCAGGTAGTTTATATTTTAGTACCAGACAGGCAAAAACCTGACTGCACTGGCTCAGTAAATAATGTAGATAGTTGTTAATGTTTGATAAAATCCTCTGCATTTTGGGTTATTTTGGGTGAACTCGTGCTAAAGGGGATATATACACAGTGCTGTCCAAAAGTCCTACGCCACTTCAGAGATGATGGTCTCAAATACAATGCATTGCTCACAAATAGCCCAGTTTCCAGATTGTGACCCTGCAGATGTATGAGAGGTAACACTAAATACCTTTAATACAGCTTACACTTTTTCTTGTATTTTCTGGATGTGTTTATATAAAAACATTTTCCCATAACAAGATCCTAGTACTGCGAAAGCATTTCCACTCTACCTGGCATTAAACATAATTCTGATTCAGGAGCTTAGACATTTAGTTAGTTAAAAAATAAAAATAATATTTGATTAAAATAGGGAGCTATCTATATGGGGATGTCCAAATACCACTTTTTTCAGAATGACTGCCAGTGCCTATAGTTGAGTAGTTATATTGCAGATATTTGTTCTAATGCGTAGCTGTCAGAGCCATGTTGATCTTTCATGTTTTATGAATGTTGAAGAAGAAATCTGTTTTTGTTTTTTGTAACTGTTGACCCTTTAGCAGAACTTCAAAATGTTTCCAAAAACCGGTATATAGAAACATAAAAATAAACTTGCACTAAGTACTTGGCAACATAAAAGTAGGTCAACATTGTTTGTGCTTACAAGAAGCTTTTATTAAGGAGGTCAAATGAGAATAGAGCACAAGCAGAACATTGCTGTAATGTGAACTCTGACGGTATACAATTGTGCACAGTGTCACGTCAGTGCACTAGCTTTCCTTCTTACACTTTCACATTCAATGATCTGGTCACAACTGTTTATCCTCACTGGCCTCGAGGGGCCTGTGCCCTACCCAGCTGCTTAGGTCCTGAATAAGTGGACAGTTACCAGGTAATTACAGGGCTGACACCAAAGAGAAACAGCAGCCTGTGGACAGTTTAGAGTCGAGCATTAGTGGACGAGTGTCATTAGACGGTGTGAGAACGCAGGAGAGAACCCACAAACTCCATCCAGACACAGTTTCATGAAAATTACAATGAGACAGATTAGGTTAAGGACTCACATTTACTGGATTATTTTTTTTTTTTTAATGTCAATTTAAAACAAAAGTGAAACCGAAAACTTAAAACTCAATTTAAAAGTGAAACAGAATGAACAGAATGACACAAAATGAAAAGTGAAACAAAAAGCTGTTTTTGTTCCCATGTATTTTTTTTTTTTTAATGCTAAATGAAACCTAAAAACAACAAACAAAACACCAAAAGCAGTTTTATGTGGAGAGTTTGATTAATGAGGTTTAAAATACAGTAGATTGATGTTGGATCTAGAGTTTTGGTGTCTAAATTTTAATCTGAACCAGAAAAAAAAAAACATCCAGACTGTGTGCAACGTTATCTGTTAAAAATCAGCCGAGTTCCAGCTGATTTTCTCCAAAAAGTCTCCATAAACAACACACACATAAATAATTTGACAGGTTATTGGCTCAGTAATCTGTCAACTACTCATTTGTTAAAGCGTAAGAACCATGTAGAAAGATCATGTTGAGTTTATTCTAAGCAACAGCTGTAAAGTGAAGTGAAAGACAGGAACATGGGGAAGAGGAAGGGAAAGAGGAAGGGGTGGTGGCAGTTTAAAAAATGCAGCCCTGGTTACCGCAGCAACAGGAAAAACAACCACCACCTTCCTCTTTCCTCCTGCTTCCTTTTTCGGCCATGGCTCCCTCTTAATGTGGAACGAGCTGCTACTGCTTCCCCCTGATTTACAGCTGTTTTTTATATACTCTTCTTTAAAAATGGTCGGTTTTTAGTTGAATGTATGAAAGTGAAACCGAAAACTTAAAACTCAATTTAAAAGTGAAACAGAATGACACAAAATGAAAAGTGAAACAAAAAGCTGTTTTTGTTCCCATGTATTTTTTTTTTTTTTTTTAATGCTAAATGAAACCTAAAAACAACAAACAAAACACCAAAAGCAGTTTTATGTGGAGAGTTTGATTAATGAGGTTTAAAATACAGTAGATTGATGTTGGATCTAGAGTTTTGGTGTCTAAATTTTAATCTGAACCAGAAAAAAAAAACATCCAGACTGTGTGCAACGTTATCTGTTAAAAATCAGCCGAGTTCCTGCTGATTTTCTCCAAAAAGTCTCCATAAACAACACACACATAAATAATTTGACAGGTTATTGGCTCAGTAATCTGTCAACTACTCATTTGTTAAAGCGTAAGAACCATGTAGAAAGATCATGTTGAGTTTATTCTAAGCAACAGCTGTAAAGTGAAGTGAAAGACAGGAACATGGGGAAGAGGAAGGGAAAGAGGAAGGGGTGGTGGCAGTTTAAAAAATGCAGCCCTGGTTACCGCAGCAACAGGAAAAACAACCACCACCTTCCTCTTTCCTCCTGCTTCCTTTTTCGGCCATGGCTCCCTCTTAATGTGGAACGAGCTGCTACTGCTTCCCCCTGATTTACAGCTGTTTTTTATATACTCTTCTTTAAAAATGGTCGGTTTTTAGTTGAATGTATGAAGGTTTTGTAAAAGTTGTGCTTTCTTTTTGTGAAAGACTTTAAGTGTTATAACAGAGAAATAAAATCTGTTTTTGTTCCCAGTTTGTTTTTTTTTTTAGAGCTATGAAACCTTTCTACCCACAGATTAATTTATTCACTTTTATTAGGCTCGGTTATGGGCTTAAACACGAAAGCACCAAAATTTAATTAAGTCATTGGATAAACTTAGTTACTTTTAATTTTATGTCAATAAATCAGTGTCTTCTACAGGAAATTTGTCAGTTCTGGTTGTAGCTACCTAAATCTTCTTCCCACACATTCACATCAATTCTACACTTTTTATAATTCCCCTGAATGCCACAACAACACAAATATATTATAGCCAAATAACTGCATAAAATGAAGGAGGCCCTGGTCCTAAAACAAACTGATAAAAGATGCAGCAGTGGTACAAGATCTGTTTTAAAAGTAAGAACCATGTAGAATTAAAATTACACAAAAATTTGTGTAATACTAAGCTATTATTTATCTAATATATTTTATACAGGTTAAGTTAAATTGTCCTGGTCTCAGTTTAGGAGAGTTGATCAAAGACAGGTTCTGGGCTTGAACCTGTCAGAATCATAATGCAGCATAACTATGTGACATCTACTCTCAGAGTGAGGGTAGATGTGGATTTGACTTTTATTGTGGCGAATGGGGATGGCTTGTTTGTGTTCTGCGAGACACACCGATGTACACACATCAGGCTGGCATTTGTCCAAAACCTGTCAGCAATTATTGTTTCTACTGCCTCACTTTCCTGTGTCCTCTGCAAACAAACAGAAATCTCCTCAGATATTGTGTTCCTACGTTTGCAGCAGAACAAGTATAACTGAGGGCTTATTATTATTATTATTATTATTATTATTATTAGGCAGCTCCTTCAGTGCAGAGAGTCTTGTTTAATCTTATCAGCGCTCGTGCAGGGCGTCCTGGAGGCCGAAGAGGGGCTGATGCACGTCACCAGTAGGTGGCATGCTTCTCCTAAGCAACAAAACCCAATGTGACTTGAGCATGCAGAAGAAAAAAAGTTTAATCATATTTTTTTAACTCATAATAAAACCTTCTGTCAGATGTCTGTTTTTAAAGCCTTTCATTGAACTATTAATAAAGTAAAAGAACTTGACAATTATACATTTAAGTCATTGTAATTG